>JAUTCZ010043422.1:0-12434 GCA_032273805.1 Melanodrymia brightae | reverse complement strand
GGAAATAATTGTTACCAAGCCACATTTGGTATCATTGGAAGCGGAATTTCATGCTGTACACCTAAATCCGCTTCCTGTGATACAAAATGTGGCTTGGTAAGCATTATTTCCCGGTAGGTCACTTTTTGAGCCTTCAATGACTGCACTATTACTTTAGATGCGTAAGTTCGGTGGCACTCGTTTTCAAACTTGGAGTGCTCAGCGATATAATTTGCCATTTTTTAATTTGGTTATCTATATACAGGGAAAGTGTCTGTCCGATACATACAGCCTTGTAGGCATGTACATGTACTGCATATAAAACCAAAATAGGGGTCGCAGAGAACTACCTGAGACATGTGACATACATGTACATGTACCGTCTTCCCTACATGTACAATGTACCTACATAAAAAGGTTTGATAACCCTACATTGTGTATCAATTAGTGTACGAGTTGAGCTATGGACATGATTTGTATGGATGGATGGATGGATGGATGGATGGATGGATGGATGGATGGATGGATGGATGGATGAAGCTAATTATAGGTATAAAAAAGATGGTATTAAAGAGGGATGGATGGATAGATTGATACATGGGTGGATGGATGGATGGAGGGATGAATGGATGGACGGACAGATGGATGGATGGATGGATCGATGAATGGATGGATGGAGCAGGTGAGAAATGATGAATTCAAAGTACAAGAAACTTTATTATTATGCCAGATGAATCATTCGTATGTTTAATAGTAATTTGATCTTTTTTTCATGGGACCAACGATGCTTGGAAAAAACCGCTCATCATGATCAGGATAGAAATTATCCAGATTAACTAAAAACAACAACAAGTATTCGGTTTCGCCCAAACTGGTTCACAGAATCTGTACAATACACTACTGATTAAGATGCTCTGTGGTATGCAAACATACTTATTCTGTACAAGATTCCATCTTTTGTTCTGCTCAAATTCACTGTGAAACAAACATTGCTTTACATCAGATATTACTATAAAAGTCTAGTTTAAGTTACAGATTAATTCAGATCACAGGAAATACAAAAATAAGGAAGTGAAAATAAATCATGTCTTAAGCTTTGAGAGATGAAAGTTTCAGAGTTTACATATAGATGTTGAAACGTATGTACATGTATGTATCTCATCTGATCAGATAATATTAAGACATGCAGAATGCACACACGCACTCACATATATACTAGAACATGTATACGCACACACACCAAAGTTGCTTAGGAACCAATTGAATATTAACTGCTGTTCGTTATTTATGTACAATTTCTTTAACGATTAGGTACTCTATAGACTGATTATCAGGCCTTCATTTACCCCTGTCTACCAGGTACATGTATACCAGGTTACAAGGTTTAATAATAAAAGTAAATTTTGCAACACAGCTGTTTGACAGTTAAGGAGTTAATAGGTCAGACTTTCTTTCCCTTTAAGGAGTGCACCGGTTAATGCACCCCACTGTAATTTAAATTGCAATATATTCTATTTATAACGAATATAAAAAAATTATGTTATGAAAAAATGTGGAAATACTTGTGAACATTTCTCTTCTTTCCTTAAACTTAAAGTCCCAATGCTTAGTTGTGCCTAATAATACTAATCCATTTTATGTATATACAGCACATTTCCTTACACTAAATTGTGCACTACCGGTACTTATTATTAGCTGTTGTATATTTGTATATACAACACGTTTATAGACATTCGAACTATATGAAAGTTCGCTACATGTAATACCCATGTAAAATAATAATTCAAAGCACCACAACATTGACAAACATAATTATTATGCGAGTGATATACAGTACATATATTATCCTCTGTTCAACTCTAACAACCCATACCCCCAAGAATATTTTTGTTACCTTAAAGACAATCTTTTGATACAATATGTAGTGTTAAACAAATAGCAGAAAAAGAGTTTATATCATAGCCTATTTGGTGTGTGTGAGAAAGATACGGACAACATTGCTAACAGAAATCAAACAATACAACGTTGCATGCATTCTACTCAGAAGTAGTCCTAACCCTCCCACCCATAACTCAATCTGATGCCCATTTTCTCAAAGTGAAAGAGAAGTTTAAGCATGAGGTGGAATATCCACGGATAAATATCTTAAAACCTATGATCGTATCCGTCTTTGTAGCAAGATTTGAAACCATTAGGCATTGTGTTATACAGTGAACAAGAAAAAAATAGCACAAATAAGATTTGTGAGTTGTTGTCAGAAAAGAAACCCATATCGAATAATTTAAAAGATTTCTTCTTTTCAAACAAGGAACATCGAAGAAATGGAAGAATGTACATTAAAGTTCAAAAATCCTTGAAAAAACTCTTTAAAAGGCAATGTAAAGAAATATTAACTTCAATGCTTACATGTATCTTGAATTGTTTTCAGTATTTTGCCGATATATATATTTGATTTAAGCCAACAACAGATTAAATAAGTTGGGAATTACAGTAATGAAATGAAATGTGTCACGGTTGAACCAAATGTAGCCAATCAAACATCTGAACAATGCAACAGAAATTTAGTAACTAACCAATAAGATTCATGCATACACAATGTATGGGGAAGTTCACATACATGTATTCAGCCAATCGCATGCAAATGCAATGGAAACAGGCAGGAGTGCATTACTTTGTGAAAAACGAGCAACCAATCAAACGCGAGCAAATCTATCAACTACAAAAAGAAACAACTAATCACAATTCAGCAGAAAACAGACTCAAAACTTGCCATCCAATCAGAAAGTGAACACAAAAGAAAAAGCAGCCAATCGAAAAGCATTAAAACGTGGAAAACTATGGAGGAGACATCATCCACAAGAGACCTGACAACATCAATACAGAAATCTTGCCTGCCGTGAGATTGGGACGAACCATCCGAATGAACTGCAATGCCGACATGTTGGACTTTTTGGCAAGAGTTTCGTACACGCACATGTGGGCTTCGTGGTGGAAGCGGTGGGATTTGTGACGTGTATTGGTTGACGATTTTGAGGCGTGAGACTTGTAATAGGGATCCAAAAAGTGTGGATAAAAAGCCTTATGCCCATTCTTATTCTTACGGTTCTTGTAGGGACGACTTGTGGTCGGGGCTTTGTAGTAGGACGTGATTGCATGGTAGAAATAGGATGACGTAGAGGTTTGGGGTTTGTGGATGTTGCGATTGAAGATTCTCGGATTCTTACTGCCGCCTCTACTGTACGTGCTGCGCGTGCTGGTGCCCGCAGGTTTCCGAGGGTGCCTATCGGTCCCATACAAAACTAACACCCAGTCTCTCAAGCTAACGGAAGGAGCTGTAAACAGAACAAAGGGACACAATTTGAGGCGACACCGTCGAACAAAGATGGATGGACACGTAGCTGAAGCTGAAGAAAAATCTCTTACTAAGACTAAAGAAAAAGACAAAGGTTATCTCGTTATTGTCTGTGCACGCTTAAATAAAAAAAAAAATTTAATTTCAAAATATTTCACTCCCAATTGATTTTTAACAATTGTACCTGCCACAGAAAAAAATATATAAAAATAACTATCATGCATATTTTCCAACTGCAGCCTAATTACTCAATAATAGCACAGGGTAGTTGATTTGGAAAGATGATGACCTAACAGAACCATGGTTTTTATATGTCTACATCCAATAAAGGTACAAATGCATTCTTGTGGCAGAGCCCACTTCAAATGTCGGAACACTCTGTCAAGGCTGTACCCAAGGCAGGAATTAAAGGTAACCTACTGATTTAAATTTAAAAGTGAATTTGAATCCCTGGTACAAAAAGTTTTGAAGTTAAAGTAAATCATTCACCATTTTGGGACAATATAAAAGTCAAAATTTGATTATATTATGTAAAATTGCATTGTACGATTACCTAGCAATCCTTCTAACACTTCTAAGATCAGTGCTATTGCCTGCAGATGAACAGATCGGAAAACTTTGGTGCCAAAATCGGTGAGTAAGGGTCTTGAATTAATTTATGATGTTGAGTAGACTTAAAGCAATATATGAATAGGAATATGTACAAAAAATAATGTAAATTTGAAGCCACAGTTGCAAAAATATGACATCTGGAGGCTTCTTTTATTGGCTAGAGAGATCACATGACATCAGGACCTTCAAGTTCATTGGCTGTATCAGGCCACAAACGTTTAGAAATTTACTCAGCTACATATATCTAGACAAAGAATCCAGAACATACAGACACATGAGCATGTATGTGAATTTAAATATGTGATAAAATTTAAATTCATTATGCATGACATTTATACATGTAGGAGAAATGTGATATACATAACATCAAAGAAACAACAAACACATCACATGAACATCATCAAAGCATGTCGACCACAACAAAATGTCCACTTGTCCCTCTGAATGCTCTGTAATATAACACTGCAATTTAATATTAACATAATATATGTACAACAATGTAGCAAAAATATTCCATACAATGTCACTTGTAAGTATTTCACTGTCAAATAGAGTTTTCACATCATAAATTTGGAATAAAATGTTGCTTGCATTGATAGAGTATACATTTGTTTGCATGTATTGATTACGATAGATATCTAGTACAAATAATAACATGTATGATGGGTGTTTGGTGGACATGGGGTGGTGAGTGAGGGTTAGACTTTGAAACAAATAACTACATGTACATGCATTTTATATGATGATTTCAAAGTCATCATTGTTTACATGTACATGTATATAAATTCTTTACAAATTGTGAAGTGTGAACAACATTGGTCAAAGAATCTACAAGATACTGCAAATTTTTTTATTGATCCTGACCTTTGACCTTAATGAACACCAATAATATTTTGTTTGAGTATATTTTCAATATCCAAAGGTTATAAAACAAATGTAAAATGTATTTTTACTACAAATATGGGTTGTTTTTTTTAAATAAATTTAATTCCCTATTACGCTATTTTTTTGTAATTTTTGATAAATAATTATTCTGTCTAAATTAGCCTATTTTAAAACATTTTCCTGAAAAATAGCACAATGTTAGGAAAGTTGACTAACAAAACCTTGTCGAGAGTGAGCCCTGGTTTGCCCACCAAGGGAATCAATTGTTTCATGTGTTTATTTCACATAATGGCTCAATGGGTCGACGGATCGATTCTCCTCAGGGAATCCATTGGATTATTTCCCATTCCATCCAGTGATCCGTGACTGGTCTTTCAAAGGCTGGAGTGTGTGCTATCCTGTCTGAGGGAAAGTGCACATAAAAGCCACCGTGCTGATATTCGAAGAGTAGCCTATGTGGCAGCAGCTGGACTCCTCTGTGACCAAGTGTCGATATAACCAGGCTTTTGACATTCAATAACCACTGATTAATACCGTAATCAATGTGTTCCAGTGGTGTTGTTAAACAAACAAATTTGATCTTTATCTATAATTATAATCTTACATTAACATGCTGGTAATATTAGTCAGCAACTAAATTAGTGTTAATCATATTGATGATATAATCATGCCAAAGTGATGGATGTTTCAGATGATGAGAGTTAATTAAACCATGCTCAACATGCTGTTTGTTATCACATAGGAAGAGTGAAGCTAGAAACCATCCGTTTGAACATGTGAGATGAAGTACTCTACGTGTATATAATGACATGCCTGCGAGTCATGCCGTGATGTGATAGTTGCCTGCATGCTAGCACAATGATTACAACAGAATTATTAGGTGTGTTTAGGGTAACACGTTAATATGTTTAGGGTAGGTAGGTCTCTTTTCTAGTTTTTTTTTTTTTACAAAATAATTTTATTCCCCCTAAAATCAAAGAAGACTGAAGCAAAAAATAATCATCACTAAATAATACATGTGTATTAACAATAGGTTATGAAGTAAACAAGATAATGCATTCAATTTGCTTTAAATACATATATTTTATGTTTATAAGTATGTTTATAATTTTTCTTTTTTCTATTTTAGGAAAAATGTAGGGGGTAAAATTAGGGTAGGTGGGTTACCCTAAACACACTTTCTTTTTTGCCTGAATACAAGTACAACCTAAAATTATTTAAAATCATAAATATGTATCTCCTTTCATCTCTCAAAACTAAACTATAATACTAACAAAAATAAATATAATTTGTAAGGCTAGGTCTCTAATATTCTCTGCTACAAGTGGATATAATTCGCTATACATGTACATCGTGAACAAAATAATCCAACATGAACAATACATACATGTATTAACAGTGGCATCAGTGATTTTTGTTTAAAAACATGTACTTCTATGCAATTCCATTAAACTGAAATCCAGACCTATTAGGATTGCCTTGAAAGTGGAATAAATAGAATGTTGTAACATTTTCAGCCAGTGTGTAATACATGGCTTATGCATCGCCAGCTTCTTCAAAGATGCAGATTAAAACTTGTCTGGGATTAATAAATAAAATATTCTACTCGATCACTACCGTTTATACTCAAATTTATTTCCATAGGGACGTATTAGAATTATTTCACAAGACAAATAATTCCCAACCTCATATACTAAATTGTGTATGTCACACATACTTGTTGTGTATAATGATGAGGGCTATTAATAATGTAGTTTGTTCATATCATTTATGTGACTGCATGGTGCTCATGTATATTGACGAGTTGGGTAAATAATCCACCTCAGATCACATGATGATCTTCCTGATTAGAACCGGTTCAGTTTTCCCATTCAAGCCAGTATTCCATAACAGTACATATATCAAACACCACGATGCCATGTTGTGGAAAATTAATTACCATATATTTGACACCTTAATAGCAGCCAATTGAACAATATGCTGGAGCATCATTACACAAACATGCCTTTCTCTTCTGTAGATAATGTATCATAATACCCATATGTTTGACACCTACATGTAATAGGAGCTGAATGAACAATGTGCTGCAGAGTTATTAATAAAATATTATGTAAACCATGTGTCTTAATTACAATATCTTGACAGCTAATGTAGATCTACTGATTCAACAATGTGCTGAGATGCCATTCAACAAATATGATCTTTTCTGTAGACCATTTGTCATAATAACTATATTATTTAACAATTACTAGCAGCTGATTACAAAATGTGCTAAAAGTTGTTAAACAAAGATTTCCTTTCTGTAGGCCATGCATCATAACAAGCATATTTTTAACACCTACAATGTACACGTATTAGCCGCTTATTAAACATGCGGAGTGAGGCGTGGCTCAGTGCAAGATCTTCCGCTTGAGGTTCGATAGGTCAACGTATCGATCCTCCTCAGTGGACCTTTTTGTGTTATTTCCGGTTCCAACCAGTCATCCATGACTTGTCCATCAAAGATCGTGTTGTGTACTATCCTGTCTGTGGGGAAGTGCACATAAAAGATCCTTTGCTGTTATTAGAAGAAGAGTAGCTTACGTGTATGTGGCAGAAGATTTCCTCTGTGAGCAAGTCTCGATTTAACTGTGCGTTTAACATCGAATAACTTCTGATTAACAATGAATGTATTCCAGTGGTGTCGTTAAACAAACATTCTATCTTAAACATGCTGGTGTTTCACTAATCAAGCACATGTATTCCTTTTCTTTCATGCAGGTGTTCTTGTCATGAAGCAAGTGTGTCAGGTCGAACAATCTATCCTCTGAGGTCAATGCATTAAAATTTGTCCTATTCCAATCAGTTATTCGTGACTGATACATCAAAGGCTATGGTATGTGGGAAAGTGCATGTAAAAAGACTCCTTGCTGCTCATAGAAAATAGACTCCTACTGCATTATTAATGCTTTCATGGCGTTACACGACTTCCAGCAACTGGTCAATCTGAGTAACTTACAAGCTTTACATAATTCTATTAATAACGATACAGTCGTTCAAACAAAGTTAGCACAAATTGTTTTGGTAAAATATTAAAGAAAAACAAACATCCATAAGACACAGCTTTGAGACACCATTACTTAAAGGAACGTCCACTTAGTTAGAGTCAGTGTCCGCTTTTACCCAGGTTATATACAGCTCTCCTTTTATATTCCTATGTAGACAATTAACTCGATTTAAAAATTGTAAACAAAATATCAGACATCAAATATTTGATGGAGATGCACTTTTAACTCTGGTCAAAGTACCCGGCATTATCTTGCTTCATGTCGACACTGCACATACTAGTAGTTAACGCGGGTTCACTCATATTATTTTTAACCCAGGTTAAAATGATGCCCATGTAGACGTAGCTTATGATACATGCAAAACAAAGGCATGTTCTTGAACAGGATCTCAGTGGAGTGTCGGTATGCACAATCTGTATTAAGAATCATTCACACATGCAGAATAGGACAGTACCTTGGTTAATGACAGTGTTATAACAATGACTAAAACAAACCTAACCTCAGGATAAGATCATAAATAAATGCAATACAGCTGTAATTATTGTTGCAATGGAAAATTAGCATTAAAGTCAACCAAGATCAGAGAAGCAAAGGAGATTGGGATGAAATATGAGGGAGAAGAAAAAAGTTATGAATAAAAAATATGGCATGGGTTTAAAGATGAGCAAGATAAAACAAACATGATATCTATAAAATGTGTCAGTTGTTTTAGGCAGGATCACAGACCCCAAGAACAAATTCTGCAATAAGGTCCCATGTTTGATAAAGCAAGGTTAACACACCAGCCAAGATGTGCAACATTGGCAGACAAGCTCTGGGGCACCAAAAACGACAATTTTTATCAACACAACTGGACTCCAAATTTAAGGCTTGATCAAAACACAGAAAGCAGGAGTTATCTTGGTCGGGTAGGTATTGCTTTGGTGTTTTCTGGGGTTTTTTCCTATCTATACATGTATATAGTATGAAGCAACATATCCTTATCTAGAGCCAATCTTTGCTTGTGTATTTGCATACAATATGAAAGAATCAAACCTGTGATGGTGGTTTCCTTTACGCTTTCTGGAAGATCTGGGATACACTTTGTATTGTGGCATACAAAATATAATATAAGTTGTAGAAGCATCAGAGGGGCATATGGATTTTTAAGTACCCTCTGTAGTCTGTACATATATGCTCTGAGAAAATGCCCACCCACCCTCCCACCTCCCACAAACTGTTAAGGAAAGAGAAGCAGCCACTTGCATGGAGACTAAAGCAGAACTCAAGATGCATCATGTGCAAAACTAAAGAATGGCAGAAGCAAAACTACATGCTACATCAACAAACAATAATGTCACGGAACATTAATCAACAGTATAAACTGATTGCAGTAAACCAAATCTGTCTAAAAAGGACACACAAGTAATATTAAAAATGTGGCATTATTAATACTCAATGAACTATATATACACAGGTTGAAATATGTTGATTTATACACACAAATGACATATTTTAAAATCTTTTATACAGTGGTAATTATATCTAGGTTTAAACGTGTTGCTGTATACATGCAAGGGTCATATTCTTCTTAGACAGTGGACTTTATATACAGGATTTGATACTTTTATCAACTTGTACTTATAAATTATGACATCATAACATACTTGAAGAGAATTCCAACAGACAGGAAACAATATATCACAGCTTTTAATATCATAGTCGTGGAACAGTGGTTGTATTGTGGCGCCTGGTGTGTATCGATCCTATGACTTCTGGCCTATCATGCAATCATTCTACTACACTGAGTTAAAGCCCATTCCTGTATATAGTTTTATAGCATTTGCCATTTGAGGTCTCAGTTCTAAATGTTATAGCCACTGGAATAGCACATAATTATTGACTTGTATATCACAACATTTAATATTATTCTGGTAAATAATGTGATAAATAAAATATGGAATTTATTAACATTAGATTTGTTTGATAAATAAAGTATATAACCTCTTAGAAATTATTAACACTTGAGCAACATTAAAACTCTATTTCATGCAACCTAATAGAAGAAATGTGTCAGAAATGAGATGATGAAATAATGAATGACAAACACCAGTAGATAAATTTCTTTTTAGAAAACCGCAAAAAACATTTCTACTTGTAATAACAGATAAATAACATATTGCAAAACATTTAAATAAATTTTAGCAAATATATATATATTTATATAATTATATACTTACACGAACTAGCGCCATTCTCTATTTCTAAAATCCACGTTCCGTTAGCAAACTCGCCCCAGTTGTGGGTCGTCATGAAGGCCCAGTTATTAAAACCTTCGCGTGATCCATCCCTCACTCGCTTCTCAAGTAAGTGTGACTTCGTGCCCCATGGCGAAGTTAAAAATATCTGAATTTCTCCTCTTCTGCTGGTTGTCATGGTAATTCTAGCCTGTACATGTTCTAAGTATTTCACACGGTTACCGCTGCCAACACAGCCGTCTGTATATAAAGGAACAGTAATTTTCCCATTCATTGGTATTCTTCTGAAAAATAATAATTGTACTTATTACTGCTACAAAAAGGTTTATTATTTTGTTTTGAAAGAACGAGAAAAATTATTACTTTCAATTAAAAGAATTTGATTGAAAATAAATAACAAAAATATGTTTAGCAAGTAAGCTGTATTTACTATAAGAGTTGTCTCCCTTAGAATAACTTTAAGCATTTTCACTTGTAATATAAGAGTAATGTAAAAAAGTAACTAGAAAGACAATGTCATTATGGCTTGATTGAAATTGGTTTATAGAAGAACACAGAATTCACTGCGACAAACTGATTTAAATATAGTGAAGTGAATTTTAGACTGAGACAGTGGTCATGGTAACACACTGAGTACTAGTATCAAGGTATCAATATGCAATTATGTGTATATGATCTCGACTTATGAACAACATTTGATGGTGGACCGTACCCAAGGCAGGTGTGACTAAACCTTGAAAAAAAAAAGTTTCAAATGTAATCATTTGTAGAGGGTCTCGCCTTGTGTACAGCCTTTAGTGGAGGACCATACCCAATTGAAGGATTACTCAAACTTCAATGGATATGGCATCTAAAACAAACTGTTACCTGTACAGTGTCATTAATAATTAACATACAACCTGTTGTCACCCGCTGTGCATCGGGGTGCTATTTTACCATCATTACCTATTGTGTGCACGTGACCGTATTTCACATATATGTTGAGCAGGAACGGTGGTCCAATTCTGGGCGTAGTGCACCATGGCTGCAGCATCCATGAGACCAAAACCAAAAGCGTGGCTCACTAAAACAACAGATAATATTTTAATTTCTGATCATGAAGAAAATCAAAATCCAAACCATCATCTGTCTATTCTAGTGATCTTTCAAACCAATATTTATCTTGCCGAATGGACTGAATTAGCTAGGTTTTATCTGGGGCTGGAAAATTGTATCTAACTTGAGAGTCTAGATGATTTATTCATCCGTGAGAATCTATTAGGAGTTCTTTGTAAAAATAATTAAGTATTCGTCAAGTTTCCAAATCATGCTGTATATCGGTAACGTTTCAAATTTAATATTTAACAAACTAACATTTTCAAATTTAGATCTTGGTGTAATTACGTGTTAATGTCTATGTAGCACAGGGATTACATTGAAAGATTGTTAAATAATAATAATAACAACAATAATAATAATAATATTAATAAAATTAAATCTGTGATATTTGGATTGGCATGATTTTATTGACAGATGTAATAGAAAGATGTTCGGCCAAATCTGACTCTTGTACATGTATTACCTTTCTTGTTGACACCATTTGTGACCCAGTCATGTGAGACGAGGTTGTTGGGTTTGGCCGTCTCCACAACGAGGTGCTGCATGTCCCTCCAAGTCAAATGAGGACTACAAACAAACAAACAAATAGTCAGAGGTTAGATAATAATCATTGCTATATGTTACTTTTGAAAGATCTTCCGATTGTTTAATGACATATTCCAAAATAATTCCTTTTTTTTTCTATTTGCGAATTATCTACATGTTTGTCAGTTCAAATAACTACATTTACTGAGTGGTAATTTTAACAATAGATATAAACTACAGGTACTGAGTGGTAATTTTTACAATTTTTGCACGGGTTCTAGAATTTTGAAAACATCTACTAGCCAATGAGCTTGTGCTTTCCAAAATTCACTGGCCGTGATAGGAATTTTACTAGTCCATATTTAACATACAATAATATTGTAAAAATTTCAAAAAATGTAACCAAACTAATTATTGCGTGACAAAAATAACATCTGTGAATGTATACAAAGTGTGGGAGAGCATGTGGATATATGAACGAAATTTTTAAAAATAAATAAATAAATTATTTAACTCTTTTGCATCCACCTTACTTATCAATAAACGTCCTCTCTGAACCAACTTTCCAATGCAAAATTTGTTATTTTTCATCTACGTTTCAACCTAAAAATGTTCGTGTTATGCAGAACTTATTTACATCAATATATCATTCAAAAGAAAACAATTTAGATCTACAACAATTATCGTAAATATATAATA
>JAUTCZ010043411.1:0-12435 GCA_032273805.1 Melanodrymia brightae | reverse complement strand
ATTACTTATACACTTTACCATAATTATATGATTTATATATCAGCTCTATACACTGATTCTTGTTCGTTTACACCATACATTGTATATTGACACCCAATAGCCGATGTCTTTTTTTCGTGCTGGGGTGTCGTTAAACAAATACATAATACTAATAATTGTATTGTTTCCTATCCATGCCATCACCCACCTGCACAATGACTCTTGATTCAAAATTTCTGTAAATACACATAACTTGACCTCCTTAACACGAAACAAGCTGGTTATGGCATGTTCGTCGAACAATAAAATCAGGATTAGTATTATCCACTTAATCCATTTATGTTGGTGAGAAATGAACTTTGTTAACCTGCAAGGCAAACGCTATACCCTGGGAATATTTATCATATTTTCTCACTGAGAATTATCACAACATTGGTGTAACTTGCCACTTGATTGGTTGTTGTGCTGGTAAAATAACTTCGGCAAAATGCAACATGACATCACTATTATGTTATTGTAAACATGACTTCATGCACATAGGGTAACACTAGCTTGATTCTTGTTTTTCAAGTGTTAAATCGACGTAAAACGAGTTTTGACTGTATTGAAAGTGAGGTAAGAAAATATGATTATCAAACTCGCTACCAGTACCATGTATTAATTATCAAGTTTAAAGCCCTCGTGAACTCATTTTCATTTTAGTCACTCCCTATAGCTCGTGACAAATGGAAACATTATCACTTGGGACTTAAAACTTGCCTTGCGTTCAATAGCGCGAGCGATCAGCTACCGAGACAAAACGTTTTGACACCGATATTATTTGCATCTACATTAAATGAATGTGATGTGATAGTATACGATCGGTACCAGTCACATACATGTAGTAGCAGAGCGCTCGCGCTATTGAACGTAAGGCTGCTAATACACGGCAGAGCATTTAAATATCCTCTATATTATGTACATGTTACAGCAATGCTGTTCATGAAGAATGCAATATTGATCTGAAAACAAATTAGGTCTGAATGAACGCAATATAATAGTATCTATTTTTAATAACCAAGGACTGTTCCCGAATCGGAATGTGATATTTAAAGTGACCTTCAGTGAAAGCAAATTAAACGTATAATATTAATAGATTTGCAATTCAGTGGTTATGAGTACAGACTATACCGGAAGGTGATTATTTAAATCTATATTCAGTGACCACATAGTGTTCTTGAATGTCATTATAAAAATGTCCTACGTACAGTAAAAGCAGACAATACAGGAACGTAAAATTTAATTGACATTAATGAATGATAGTACTGCTTATGGGAAGATAGTAGTACGCTATCTGTGTATATTGTGTATGTTTGTATTTACGTATGCGTGCATGCGTGTATGTATATGTATAAGTAACGTACATACTTAGATACATATAGTTTTGAGGGAATGTGAGATGTTACAAAAACGACATAATTAAATTTGAAACACAGTTAGATAAAATGTTATATAATTGTCAGTGATAGCAGACATTATAAAACGATTAAATTTCTAGAATATAATTATGTGTATGTCATGTGACATGGTTTATTAATACGTGTGTCGATGGCTTAAGAATGTTGTCTTTAAATAGACATGATAATGACAACACTGTTCATGGAAATCGTATTTAAAGTGGCATTCATCTACTATATACTGACGTAAAGATCCCAATTATTTACCGGTTAGACTGACATTAAGTGACTACTTACTTCTGCTAAAGGTCATAATTATTTACCGGTTATATTAAAGTGGCACGCAATGACAGCATAATGATTTGAAAGATCACATTTACAATTGACATAATATCCTCCAGGTATAGCGTACGAAGTGAGAACATAGAACATTATTGGCTATTAGATATTGGCTGACTTTTAGATAAGAGAAAAAGTTTGTTTCTTTAACGACACAAGTGGAATACATTGATAATAAATCAGCGGTTATTGGATCCCAAACACACGGTTATAATTATAGACACTTTGTCACATAGAAAACCCGCTGCCGGCAGATACATGTAGGCTACACTTCTTCGAATAACAGCAATGGATCTTTTATGTGAACTTTTCTACAGACAGGATAGCACGCACCACGGCCTTTGATGGACCAATCGTAGGTCACTAGTTGGAACGGGAAATAGCTCAACGGGTTCCCTCAACCCATCGTGCCGCTGGAGTACGCTCTTGGGCTAAGATATGCCCCGCTCCCTAATAATTTTAGAGTGCACGCCTTCCTTTATCCAAATTCTATACAGCCATATTTTTATATGTTACAGACATTTGCAACTATTAAATTTTGATATTGAATGTATATTTTGTATGTATGTGTGCGTGTTCATGCGTGAATACGACATCACAAAAAGGACCAAATTAAATATGATAAACAATTATATAAAATATTTAATAAATATATGTATATATTATATATTTTACAAAGCAAATAAATAGTGAATGTTAATTTATGCACCTGATTTAGACCTTTTGGAAATCATGTTGGTGTTAAAATGAATTAGGTGGTTTTTCTGTGATAATAAAATTATCAAAAGTTTAAAGTTTTCTAAAATGTACTTCCAATGTTATGTGACATGATTTATTCATTCATTCGTATGATGTATTGCTTGATGCTGCATTCCGTCGACGTAGATGATCAACAAAAGAACTAGACTGTACACGATGATGTATGGAAGAAACCCGTGGGAGATGACGGCCATGATGCCTGTGTAGACTACCCAGAACACCAGCATCCACATCCTTCTGGGCGTTATATCGTATCTGTTTATCACATCCACCTCGTGGACAACGTTCTCGGTGAAGTGAACTTCATCACCCTCGTCAGTACTTCCGTCATCGGAGTCATATACCTCTGATTCGCTGAAGTCCGGAGCCAGATCTCGTCGATTCTCGTTTGTATTCGTGTATTCGTTCCCGCAACCCGCCATTATGAATGGTACCACGCAGTCAGGCGTCACATGAACGAAACGTTCCTCTGCGCATATCTCTGAATTTCGTTCCATGTTCTGGCAATCTCTAAGAACAATATTTGTATTCAGCAGCTGCGGTCCTACTGTTTGTGTTGAAACAGATCGGCAACACACACGTGCATTCCTGAAAAGCTTAAAAAATATATACTATTTTGAGAAATTAAATGTTCTTAAACTGGACGCATGCAATAATAATACTGATAGAATATTAACAAGGAACGTAGTCCATTATCAATGCTCAAAGCTTTGACTCTTAACTACCAACTATTCCTATTGAGAGTGTAGTTTCAGCCTCTAGGCTCTAACCTAGGACACAAATAACTATATTCCCATAAACGTAAAAGGTTTAATGATGTCACCTATGATTGATTCAATATTAACTCTGCACCCTAGGTCACTACCATTATCTTTATGTAGCTGTTTTAGTAGCGGAAAAAAGCATCTTGGTATTGTCAGGACTCCCGTAGATTGCCTATACGTATGCGCGTTTTAAAAGGAATTATGTATATTCAACTTCCGGTATGTTCTAAAGCATATACGTATTATACGCACTATTAAGTTACATCAATGTCTGAGAATGAGAAGGATATGCCATGGATTTCTTTTGGTTTGATGAAATCATCCCCGGTATTCATAAAACTATGCTAATTGTAACTCTCCAAGCGAAATTTTGGAATATATAATGGCTTGTTTTCTTACAACAGTGTACAACATTGCTAAGGATGCTGTCTTGGTTTTTAAAGAAGTATTGATTACATGTTAAAGGGTTGTCCATGTTTGAAGTCGCCACAAACAGAAATTGTATATATAATGAGTCGACATACACGATTATCAAATTGTGCTTTTCCAATGAATATTGATTACTATGTACTAGTTGGCTGTTAAATAGTTGACATCAAGTTTGTTCTTAGGAGAGTATTGATCACGTTATAATCTAATATGCATATTTTGGACACTCAGAAAACTACAAAATCATGCTTTTCCTATATCAATATATGTTACAGATATTGATAGGAAAAGCAGAATTTTGTAGTTTCACAGTATTATGTTTAGTGGTTGCTTAAGAAATTATTTTTGTAACTAGGCATTAACTAAATGTTAACTGATTTGGATCGGCTATACTACACTTTGTGAAAGCTGAGGGAGTTAGCTTGATATGCAGTAATATTTCTCCCGCTCCAGCATTGAGCATCGAGGTATGGCAATTTCTAAAATGGTCTATCGCCTAAACCGATTTTATGTATTATGCACGATACAGAAGAATACGATGTTTCCCAACAACACGTTAGAAACGTCCCCGTGTTCTGAAGACGCCTAATAAGTTGTAACAATGTCGACTTTGCCTTGTGCAGAGATAAGAATGCTGGCCATGACAATGTTTTGTCGTCTAGATATGAGAAGCAAAACATTATCAAACAATTAGAATAGACACTTTGTAGCATCACTTCCTGAGACGGATTTCTCACTTACATGTGGCGCATAATTATAGTGAGAAAGTGACACCAGACAGCCGACCCTCTGCAGTGACACAGACACGCATAATTTATTATTACCAGGAAGAAGAAACAGATCAATATAATTAGTGTATAGACCTATTAGTTTCCACAGAGCACGTATTTAATATACGGTCCTGTTATATGAGTGAATTTGTTGATGTCCATGTGTCTGTGCGGCTTAGGCATAGGCGTCATTTTATGAAGAAAAGTTAGTTTTTGGGTTGGGGGTGGGGGTGGGTGGAAACCGTTTGTGACAAATATCGTTGTGAGCAATCACCGTTCACCCAGAACAGATGTACATTACTGTGTGGTAATGTGTTATTTATACTAAAAGTTGGGAGGGGGGGGGGGGAAGACATTTGCATATTGGTCCCTCCCCTACTCCAAAAAGTGGTGGGGGGGGGGGTACGTCTCCCTGTCCCCCACCTAGTGACGCCCATGGACTGAGGAAATAAAAACTTCGTGGCATAATAATAAAAACTTCACCTACCCGTTGCCATGACTGTACTAGGTCTCTGAGTACGTAGCAGACGTTTGTATTTGGACCAACGTACAGGCGGACCGGAATGCCATGACGACATGTGGGACACCACATCCGCAGGCGACTGAACGGGATATCGGGTTTCTGTATTTTTGTGTTAATGGCCATCTTCATGAGACACCTGCATGGTGTAACAATGTACATAAATTAATAATTTTATAATACATACATACTAGTACATACATACATACATACATACATGTACATAAGTTACAAAATATGTATTACATGTGGATAAGTTTTAAAATGTGTGTTACCTTTTGCAGAATGTGTGACCACAAAAGAGATTGACCGGATCGGTGAAATAATTGAAACAAACTGGACATTTCAAGAGCTCGCTCCAGTTACTACTAATAAAACTAGAGTCGAGATGCGACGCCTTCTTTACTTCTGAAGATTCCATTTTGTCTCTTGTCGCGGCAGTTTCAATATGACGTCAATAATATCAAGATGACGTCACTATAATTATATAATTATATGAATTAATGAGCTTTATAAGGAAACTGATTAAATATAATTATAATCATTTCGTCTTTACTTTGCAAGTAGAAAAGGGGATGTTAGTAATTTTCAATAGGATCGAAATACGCAAGAGGCATAGCACACACAATAACACACAAGAAGAACGAAATTCTCAATGTGTCACTTGATATCATTATAGGTTGTTTCTTTTGGATTTCAGTATACTATGACCATGGGCGTCATTTGGTGTGGAACAGGGTGGGTGGCGTCACATGTAAGTATTTAAATACTTATAATTATATCACTTGTAGTAGGACTTGAACACGTACACACGCCGTGACCATCTACTGCGGGATATTGGATTTCTGTGTACATACTGAGAGTGTAATATTGCATTATCAATCTGTGATTTGATAATCTCCAATCTTTTCTGACCAAAGAGTCTGACTATTAATGATTATAGACGACTGCCGTGTGTCAACTGAAAAGGAAATGTGATTTCTACGTTGCCAGTCAAATCATACGCATGATGAATATTGATATACCAGTCAATACACTAGACGATTTCTCTGCAGATCTAATTGGATTAATAGGTTTATCGTGGAATCAGCCCTTGTCCATCACTGCCCACTGATTATATATCGAAGTGTCGTACCACGGTAAGATCAAAGCCCCCATGCTAACACTGAGTTCAGTGAAGGTTTCATCAGAACCAGCGTGTTCGAATATATAAATTCCAAAGGGAATAGCTATACAGAGTGACAAAGAGATGTTGGCAGATACACAACCGTCGTGTCGTTTCAATCGTTCCCTGGATCATGCTCGTGTTTGGAGAGAGGCATCCAACATGGCTTTAGCATTAAGCTATACCTGTATGTGTAATTCTTCGCTCAGCTAAATGGTATTAGTACACTATAATGCAATTCTGGTCTTAGTCTAAAGTTAAACACAATTGATAAAAAAAATCAAATTAAAAGCATTATGCGCATAGTAATATTATTGTATAACCCACCAATAAAATAAAAATACATAGACCGACAAACGGACAGAAAATCAGAAAGGTAGCCGGCTGGGATTTAAGGACAAACCACTATCCTCTACTTGTGCCGCGTTTCAAGTTCCACAGCCACTGCAGGATGCTTTCTTGACTGTCTGTTCACGACTGGCGGAGCACTCCCTCTGGGTTGGAGTCGGAAAGTGAAATCCACTAGCGGGATTCGAACACCGTTCCTACCAGCCTGTAGTCCGTGGCGTTAATCACTGCACCACGGAGACCGGTACTACATTAATGTTAGGATTTGTAGGTAATATCTAATTTCATGGATCAGACTATTTTATTTGTTTGTTTCTTTCCGTAACTCAATTTGCTATGATATTACTAGACTTGCATTCCTGTCAGACTTTCCTTTTATACCGGTGCTATATGATTAAACATCATCATGTCTCGATTGAGATTTGAACCCAGTACCTACCAAGCTTTATCCCAGTGACTCACCCACTACATGTAGTTTAGATACTTGGATCTGATTACAATTGGATTTCTTTAGATCCTAAAGGGAGCGATAGTGAATTTTAGTATCTAATTTTAATCACATTGCAAAGTCGCCCTAACAATCAGACTTCAATACTATCTAAATCCACATGCTCTTAATAATGGCCATGTTGTCACCTCTAACTGGGAAGTAGCCACGGTCAAATTTACTGTTATTATTATTGTTATAAACAAGACGCTTATCTAGACCTCGACTGACCAAACACAGCAGTCTATGTCCGTAAGAATAAGACCCTTGTTTTTCCCAAAAGACGAAACAGAAACACCAGACAGGTCATTTTGAATACAAAGGTATGTTCCTGGTCTTAGCTGGATCAACTAAATGAGATAGGAAAATCAACGGAAAGGTCAGCCGTAAGTTAATTCTGTCCAGTTATTACACTACGCTAGCTTTAATGAAGCCCAGTGGTTGCATCAATTTCCCGAGACTGCCAAGTGTACTGCGCTGCTAAATAAATATCTTGGCAATTATTTACAATGACAGCCAATCGATTAGCAATAGAAACGAAATGCCTTAAATAATATTACTAATAAAGAAATATTTATACGTGTCTAAAGTGTATTAAAACCCCTAACTCATTAGTTTGTTTAAAAGAGCATGCATAACTTTGTATTGTCATGTGAATATATTTCAAATGTGATAACACATCGACAGTCTGAGATCCAGATATTATGTGTCCTGGAGTAAGGTTTGGTTGTTAACCATCTTGTCACTGTATAAATCATGTATTGTCCATTGTCCTCCTATGCCGGAGTGTAATCAATTCTGCTTCGTTCTATTCTGTTCTGTCGAAATTTCTGCCAAGTAATCATAGAAGTTTCACATTTGTTTATTTGTTTAGAATATAAAGATTCAATTTCAATTTGAAATTCTAAAATTCAAGCATACCATGGCATGATATAAAGATTTCTACATTTGGGTCAATGATCCATGATTATATTATATTATGGTTTAAAGACACCGCAGCACGAAAAAAAGATATCGGCTATTGGGTGTCAATACATGTATATGGTGTAGATGAAAAAAAATCAGTGTATAGAGCTGATATATACATTATAATTTATGGTAAAGTCTAAAAGCAATAGTGTAAATGGCTATGTTGTAAATACCTAAAAAAATATCACAGCGTTTTAAAACTTGCAAAAGAATGTTGTTTCTATAAGAAACTTTAAAACCAGTTGTGGGTGGAACCTAAATGATTCCACCACTCAATGATCAAATTCTTAAACTAGTTTCGTTGCCGTGATGAAGGAACATAAAAAAAGCAATTGCCATTAGGACCTGTTAACGAACGTCACAGCGGCACAATTTACAACCATTTTTTAAATCTTCACTCAAATAAAACAGCGATTTTTTTTTACGATTTCAGGAAATGTAATCTCAGACGATCTTAATAGACTGTTCATGATGCACCTGCTACTCCTCCAGATGCGACTCATCGTTGCGTCATCGCTTTTACGACAGGTGACTCAGACCCAGTCGAATGCCGAAAATGGTTCCTTAAACTCAATTAAATATATTGTCCACTCCTGGAGACCCGCGCTGACCTCCGGATGGCAATCTGTTGATGCACCCCGGGCAAATGTCATTTTAATTAGATGATGGATCTTACACGCTTCCTGACCAGGCATTATTGGTCGTCTTCGATGTTCTCTTGAAGGGCTTATTTGATTGGACTGAGCCACTCGCAATCTCATTGGGACTAAAATTTATAGCTCACTTTGAATTTCATGCCGTCAGAGCAATTTCGATTCGATCACGACGGCGTTAGTTCGTATGACACTACACCCTGTTGATAGTGATTACTCTTCTGTTTCATGATTATTTCATTCCGTTATCAACTCAATATTTGATCAGAGATGACAAAAGTCCTATGGACGAAGTGCATTATGTTCCTGTTACGTGGTTTTCTTTGCGTTTCCCTCATATTTATTCAGTGTGTCTAGACACTTAAATACAAAAAAAGGAAGTAATAAAAGGCCAACTAAGATGTTGAAACGTGGTTAGTTGCACATAATCTGTACAGACGTAACTGCTTTTCGATATCAGAAACTGCTCAGTAATAAGTGTCAAAACACAACAAACTACATTTTAAAAAGTATGCGCAATATATGCAAAATACATAATAATCTTAATTCCTAAATGATGATAGGTGAAGTACAGAGTAAGTCTTTGGTAGTCCTACTAGCTTCTGTCAATACTGCTATTGAAAGACCATCATTATTTGAAAACTTAAATACACCAAACGGTGTACACTCTCCGGTACGTTTGTTCTTTGGCGTGGTGTTCTGTTTACTTTAGCACAAATTTGGAACACATGGAAATGAGCAATTTATTTCTTCGGATTCGAACTAGGCCCTGAAATACAGGAACGAATTATTATGATGTCTTTTTCTTTTTTTTTCTTCTTTTTTTTTATTATCAAAATGTCGTTTATGCCTGCCTCGCCAGTCAAGGGAAGCAATTGATAATTGTAATTTTAAATATCATCTTAGACCATTTACTAAATGATGTTACGATTGGACGAGCGGTGGTAGTTTGCGGTGTAACTGGTTGTTATCACAATATTGACTGAAGATTCGGAGTGTGATTGGCTTCTAATCAATCTCATAACACTCACATCGCTTTCAAATTCTTCACGGCGACTTCCTAAAGTCGAACATTTCATTTCACACATCACAGGCCACTGTGACTGCAGATTAATTATGCCACTGGTGCATACTATGCATCTTCTGTCTGGTAGTCAGACGCTTTTAACGGCCATTTTAATTGGCTTTTATCGATTTAGGTGGTTATCGTTCGTAATATACCGCCAACGGGTTTTTTTAATTTTAAATAAAAGAATGTTTCCTTTATTTGAATTGGAAAAAGTATGATCAAATACAGTGAATCACTCACTATTTTGGCGCGAAAAGCGAGGCCGAGTGAAGATAAAGCGAGATATACACAAATAAGTTTTATTTTCAGATTTAGGTGGTTATCGTTTGTAATAAACCAACAAAGTTTTTTTTTAAATAAAAGAATGTTTGCTGTATTTGAATATGGAAAAGCATGATCAGTTAAAGAGATTCATTCACCATTATTTTTGGCATGAAAAGCGAGACCAAGTGAAGATGGAGTAACGCGAGTAAATAGGTTTTATGTGAACTGAAGAGAAAACACTGTCCTTGTTTATGTATATAATTTTATACATTTATTATAATATGATTATAAACAACAAAAGAAATATCAGTGTTATTATATTAAGAAAATATTGCTTGTTTTAGGTCATGCGAGTTCCTCGCCAAAACACGCGAGATAGTTAGAGCACTTTTAAAATAAAAGCTATTGTTTGCATATGCAGCAGATCAAAAACATTCGTCACCATGCAATTGAGGAATTTTAATCACGGTTTAGAGAATAATTTGAAGAGACAAACAAAATTAAAATATATAATTCTGTATTAAGAGTACATGTACTAGTAAACAGGAATTGGTAAAAAGACTAAAAGGCAATAGTATGAGATCAGTAACGACCCCCGACTCCGCCCGATAACACTTAAAACTGGATTGACGAGGAGATTGAAAGACAGTCATAAGAGTTAGAGTAAAAAGGTTATCACTCCGTCTAGCTGAAAGAAACTCAAATGCCGGATGGAGAAGAAATATTGCAGTGATTGAACAGAGAAGTGAAAAAGCGTAGGTGAGAAACACAACAATGCAAAAATACTTGTAATAAACAAGTTCAAAGATACTATAACGCAAGTTTGTAGAGAAAGTATAGCCATTGACTTTAACCCGAATGCTTGACAGTACACATCATAAACACGGCTAAACTGGCGTTCTTATAAAGAACGAATGACTTGGCCAAGCGGTTATAGTATTGGACTGTCAAGTAGGTTCGAAGTGTTTTGTCTTCTCCAATCTGTAAACAATATATAAACCCGTTTCGGAGGAACATTTTCTGTTCTATCTTTTGTTTTCTGTGTTGCCAATTTTATTGAAAAAAAAATTCAACGTCACTGAAACGTTTATCGTTGAACATAATTATTATATTGACTGAGATATTTCTTTTATTACTAAAATTATTTATTTTGCACCTAATTGCACTACCATTGAAAAACCCACTTATGTGCACACGTGGGATTGGAACCTACTGCACTGATTCGCATGGCGATTGACAGTGCATCACCATATCCCCTTGTCCAACCCTTTTGTGCATCCAAGCCCACTTCTAACGAAGCATTAACGTAATTTGCATTTTTAAGTGCCTCTGCCTTCAACGAATTATAGCAATTATATCTTTCAGTACAAAGCGATTTGTTCTATTCATCTGTTCAATATTTTCAAAAGCATAAAATTCAACACCGAACAAGACTGGAAAATCCTGGAATTACATTTCGAAACACAACTGTTTGCCGTGAAAGAGCCTTCATTAGGGACGTTTCGTCTTATCTCATCTGCGACTCTGCAGAACAATTGACCCTTTGCCAGCTCTTTATTGTATGGCTGCCAGGAATGTAATAACGGCACTCTTCCTGGGATAACAATTCGCTTCCTGCCAATTTGCTGTCATTGTTAGAAACATCTCAAAACGAAACACAATAAGATTGGATAATGTGAAATGCAGACCTGACCAAATCAGGCTTGACCGTTAATTGCACGATGGTGTTATGCTCTCTTCATGTCATTCTGAGACTTGGCATCGCAAACAGAATGATTCATCCAGAGTTACTGCATGGTGTGGGTAATAACACTGAAATATGAAAGCAAAGAGGTATAATTTTGTTTTAAAAAAAGAAAATCCTTTTGTATGACAATTAGTATGTGTAAAAGGGATCAGACCAAATTAGAACGGTGCTAAGCGGAATTTTTATTTTTTGAAAAGGGGAAAAATTTTGACGAAAACTGAACCAGAATATAACTGTTAAAACGGATTATTAATTGCTTAGTAATAAGCAGCAGATGTCCTGCCTCATACTAACTTCTGCCTTTGGCAGGTAGTCGAGGCAGCTGGACTGCGTGTCCGTGACAGCGTTCTTGAACCTGTATTGGATATAAACAGATAAGTAAGTTATAACAAAGTTTACTTTATATCAAATTTATGTTTACATACGATTTACGTTTCTATTGTTAACCTCTTTAATTACCCATAATATTACTTGGAAACAATGTGATAATAATCATGAATATAATTTATATAAAACTATAATATTCTTATTAGGGTTTGATCGGGGAATAAGTATTAAAACATTTTAAGAGTAATATTTGTTTTTTTGTATTGAATTTTCACTATTAATTATAAATACCAACCCCAAAACGACACATACTCCAACAGGCTAAGACAAACCCCCGATTCTCAATATGTCATTTATTATGGCTTACATTGTTCATTTCACATGGTTACACAGGTCTAACAATATACATG
>JAUTCZ010043400.1:0-12439 GCA_032273805.1 Melanodrymia brightae | reverse complement strand
GTCCAATAACCGCTGATTTATAATCGATGTGTTTCTAGTGGCGTCGTTAAATAAAACAAACTTTACTTTACTTTACTATAGTTAAGATATCTTTTAAGACTAATAAAGATCTACTTTATTCTTATTTTAGGACAGAACCCAAACTGCACATTTTTAAGAAATATGGATTAAAAAGTTTTATCCAATTATAGTATAAGTAATCCTTTTGTATTGTTTGTTACTATCTAAAATTTCAGATTCAAAAAAAGAAACTGACTGAAGAAATACAGCAAGAAACCAAAAAATTAACTCAAGACAAAGTGCCAATTCCACGCATAGTCAGTGGTGGGGATCTTTCGGTGCAGCATGACCACCCACAGCAATACGAGACCCATTCCACAAAGAATGGTTTAAACTCTACATCAACTCAAGAAACTGTTACCAGCAGCATTGACCAATCAGTGAAGCTGAGAAAACCGGTAACGCGTGCCAACACTCAAGAGTTTCAGAGTATGCACAAGTTATATAGTCTAGATCTACAAGATAGCACAATTCCTGGAATAGAGTTCGATAACTGCCAAGAAGATACATCTCGAGTGAGCAGCCGAGAAGATAGGCAACTTGATACTGTGAGTATTTCTATTATATAAACATGTTTATTGTATTGTTCGTAATTTATACATTATTTTTAATTAATTAATTGTTTGTTTGTTTGTTGCAGTACTCTATGCTAAATTAGACTAGTCACTGCCTGCAGAGTAAGGTTAACATTTATTCATCAATGGTCACGTAATTGTTTTAATGATGATTTCAATTGGTTTAGTGAATTGTCATAATAACAAAAAAATTAAGTTTGGATGCCTAAAGGTTTATTTATACAAAACGAAATTTGAATGGAGGCAATGTTTACCAAACACCCCAATGAAATAAGTTAGCATGAAATTAATTTTATTTAGTTTTGCTTCCTTTAAAAACATGACTATATTGATTTGTATAGATATATTCATACATTCATATCTGTCCTGTTGTAGCCAACGGCAGGCCAAGCTAGGTCAGCCAAATCTAGCTCACGCCAAGTTGTCGGTAAGATGCTGTTGTGACTGCACTGCTTCTAATTAGAATTCTGGCCAGTTTTGTTGAATGCTGAATGTAAAATATCTACTATATTTAAAAGCTTTTGTGACAAACAGGAATGCTGGTTAATTTATTATCTTATTCCTCCATTATGAGAAATAAAGAAAGAGTTTAAAATGGAATAATATTTGAGTATGTGGAGTGATTAATAATTTTTTAATTTTTAGTATGTACACAATGAATTTAATTTAATTTAGCATATCTTGGTCACGTCATCTCGATTTGGTCAATCCACTTAATATAGTTGGAAACAAATAAAAAAAAATTGTTATTTCACATTTTATAATAAATTTGAACATAATAACATTTAATGCGTAAAACTATAAATATTGTTAAATGAAAAATTTATTGTATCTTTTTTTGGATGTTTCAACCAAACGTGATAAAAGATACAAATAACAAAAATTTTAAATGAGTGAATGTCACAGAAGCCCATTCACATAATTAACTTCTAAAGATCCACAGTTGTATCAATCAATGGCAGAAACATTGTTGGCAGATTGTAGATTACCAAGTGTTTTGTAAAAACTTGTCAGTTTTTGGAACTGGAATGCTGAGCACAACTAAACTATATTCATCTTGTTATAACCATGTATCCAACAGGCCTGTAAGAATTGAAAATGGGTGTACGCCAAAAAGTTTTACTTAAACCATTTCATTTTGCATATAACCCATTACAAAATATATTGCTATATATGTTGCAATATTTGCAATGACTGGATGTAATTATCAGACATTTATCATCATGTAGTAATGTGTGACTATTGAAAATAACTCAGTTTTCACATAGCATGGAACGTTTATAAATAAGGGACTTGTGAAAAAAAACTAACATGAATGACAAGCAAATGAAACGATCGTTCTGACAATTTTTGCAGGCCTATCTAAGCTTATACTGTTGTACCATGACATATTGTATTTCTCTGGAATCTTGTTCTCACCAAAACTATTCATCTTGTTATAACCATGCATGTATCACCTGTTATACTTTGACAAAATGTATTTATTTGGAATGCTGTGCACAATGAAACTATTCATCTTGTTATAACCCTGTATCCTAACCAACTGTTGTATTATCGTCACCTAGTTAAGATAAGGTCGTAAGTGACAATGGTGTTACATTGTCACTTATGACCTTATCTTAATTAGGTGACATTATGACATATTGTAATATATGTTTCTCTATAATAAAGGCTGTTCTAAACAAAACCATTCACCTTGTAATCACGTTTTGTTGCTAATCCTTGTTTACATGACATATTATATTTCTTTATAACGCCATGCACAATGAAACTATCCATCTTGTTACAACACTGAATCCTAGCTAATACTGTTGTATCATGGCTTTTAAATAGTGTATTTCTTTACAGTTGTGTGATTTTTTTACAGTTGAGTGCACAAGACTGTTCATCTTATTGTAACTTAGCTATTATTGTACCATGTAATATGGTATTTCTTTGCAATACTGTATAACAAAATAAATCTATTAATATTAAATAACTAACACATAATCTAAACACTGAACTTTAATGTGAATGTTCTGGTAAAATACCAATAATATGATTGGAGGATAATGTTTGACCCTATTATATTTATACATATTAATTAGATAAATAGGGCAAACTTTTCTCGCTAAAGAGTTTAATTATTTTACGGAAGAATGCCATGATAGCAAGAAACACTCTTTCAAAGTGAGTTAGTTTATATTATGTTGGACAATTGTGATCACATGCATTTATTGTGTTAAAACGAGATCAAAATAAGCAAACAGATCGAGTGCACTATATTTTACTCCGACAGAAACAGATTTATATGTCAAACTGTACTGTCAGTAGCATTTATGAGTACAGTGTGAACACATTTTTACAGAAAGTTTTAACAATATTAATTTTATTGCAGAAGCTGTACCCACGAAAATCTCCTTGATGATTTGTCGTAACCACAATGATACACAACGAACCTCACCATCTCTGTATCGCAATGGACGTCCACCATTTTATAGAACTCAAAATGTCAAGCGGAAATAGCATGATTCTCTTCTTAATTTATATACAAATATACCTGTATTATGTCATGTATTATATACATGTTTACAGGATTAACATTTGAATTGTGTTAATTAAATATTTTAATACAGCATGGACATACAGTGGATGTGAAGATATTTAGTTGGAGTGTTTTCATTCGACAAAACCTTTTTATTTCTATATTTAGCAACTCTTGAAAATGCACGCTCATGCATTTATGGCAATAACTTTTATTTGTTTTAACTGACCAAACAATTTTAAAAACAGACAATTACTAAATATAATACTGAAATCAAATATTTTAAGATGCAAAATTAAATTTTTTTTTTTTTACTTTAGATTTTCCAGACATCTTAACCAAATTGATGAAACTAATTATATATTGTAACAAAAGTTCCCAAAAAAAAATGGTACACAAAAATTTTATCATTATTTTCTGGTCATTGTTATGTCATTTGTGCTATTCAAGAGTACATGCTTATGTATCAAAATCATAGTTTAACATTTTGTATGTCAAATCCATCCAATATCTGTTCCTGTAGACAGTGCCAAAATCATCATGTTTTTCAACTACAGTGTACAAACATATTTACTCTAGCCATCAACTGGGGTGATCTTATCATCATTGACAATTTACTGTTTTCTCTTATTGATTTACTCACCACATGTTACCTGTAGAATAAATCTGTATGTGGAATTATTGTGGAGTCCAGAGATCAAAGCTCAGGGATATATAGAACTATTTGGTCTGTGATAGAATGAAACGTTTTCAACTTCTCAAGAATGAACACAAGGTGGAAACAATGCATCATAAACATGTGCTATGACTTTGGGTCAGTTGATTTCCAATAATGCTGAATGATGTTGGGAATTCTGTCATTATTGACTTCATCTCGTTACAAATACTGCTGAATAGGTGTTACTTAATACAAATTGGTAATTTTACATTGTACACAGTATTCTTAATGTGTTGTGACTTGTGGTAAATTGACATTCCAAGTCTTTACCAACTTCATCTCATTATACAAATACATGTACAGCTGAATAGGTGTTCCAAATGGGTAATTTTACATTGTACAGTACACAGTATTCTTTAAACATGTGACAGTGTTGTGACTTGAGGTAAATTGACATTTTACCAAGTCATTACCAACTTCATCTCATTACAATAACTGCTGACCAGTTAGTATCACTTCATTGGAGTCTGCGGCTATCAAATGATCAGCAACACTGCTGTCATATTCAAATATATTACTTGGTAACAATACTTTTAGTGCTATATAATCATTATTTAAAATGTTAAATATAAAACTAATTTTAATCAATTTTTGTCCAGAATATAATCTTTGTTTACTTTAACAAATTTTGTTTTATTTATCGCTATACAGACTAATACATATACATATACCGGTATATACTATATGTCCTGAAAATAGTCGATATGTTTGTTAAACTTGTATTAAATGCAGCTTTTAATAAATGGACTTTGTCCCAATGGCTGTAACGAGCAGAATTATTATGTGAATAAAAAAAAACCAGTGTGTGCCGATTCATATACATATACTGCAATCAATGTTGATCAACTTATATAAATGTGTTGCATTATTCAATTTCAAAACAACTTACTATGTAAGCTTACATTAAAGGTATGTTCCAGAGTTCAAGCCTTGATCAAATATGGTCATGGTCCCTAGGATTCTCTCAATTCAAATATTTGGGGAAAATTGGAGGTCAAGCTAATGAACTTTCAAAGCAATCCCTAAAAATATGTAATTCTTGGTGGCAAAACTTCAAATATTTGAGTCATTAGAAACACATTGGATATACAGATATCGATACTCTAAGAAAAAATGTAAGTACATTTTAATTAAGGATGTCAGAATATTTTAATTTTGTTAATTATAAAATGCTCTATTAACTGCAAACGTGTTAGCAATAGAATGCACAGTGCATTCTTGTTAGCCACATTACCTATTTTGTTGTATTATCTTTTTAAACAATGGAAAACAATAATAAAATGCATATAAAGAAAGTATGTGTTTACAATTATAAATCACTTCGAAATTGTTTTTTTAACATTGCTTTAAAAACATTCATGCCTTAAAGTATTGGAAGAAAATTAAGTTCTAATTTGGTGCCAAGAATAAGTATTATGCATATTTTGTTGTTTTTTGTTTTACTCAGAATTCCATTCCTTTATACATTATTATTATTATTGTTATTTGTGTGCAGATATAAACTTGAATAACTAAATGTTTGTTATATTCACAACTATGTATTGTTAAAATCTGTCGGTGTCTGTACTTTTAATTATGGGTCTGCTCATTTTCCACTTCTGGAATTTACTTCCAACAATTCTATTCTGCTGCAAATCACTAAAATTGGTATTTGTAGCATTTCTAGCATGTCAATAATGGGTAGCATTCCTGGATTAAATTACCATGTTTTAATACCAGACATGAATGAATAATGCTTTGAAAGTCTATAATGTAAAATATATCTTTTATTAAATGGAATACTGTATCTCAATTTTATTAACATGTGTCTACTAAATTTACCATATTTCTGAACATAGACTGAGAATAGGATAGGAGTGTAATCTGGTACAATCAAGATAATATAACACTACATGGTAGAATTGTGTACTTTAAACTACTAATTAAGCATTCAATCATAGTCCAAGAGTATGATGAAAACACAATTAACAAATAATCAACAACTAGAAGACATTAAAATTATTATGATTGAGAAAATAGTGATCTTCCCCAAATTATACTGGCAATACCACTGGATGTAGAATTGGAATTATTCCAGAGCATTGGTTTTCGATTTCACGGTCTGAAGTTGCAGAATTGGAAAACGAGCTGACCCTATATAATTGAAACAATATGAATTAAAAACTATTATTTTATTATACTGTATAAAATGGCCAAGTAGGGCCAGGTTTATGAGAACAGTCATATTGTTTTTGTTAATGGGTGATCACAGGAAACGTTTTTAATGGATGACTGTAAATCACATGAAGCAAAGGTTTAAAGCATTGCTGTATTTCTAAAATTTTCAGTTTCTGTGTTAGTGGAATGGTGAACAGGTTTAAAGTATCATAGCCGTCATGTTCTTATTGCTGTGAAAAATACAGGTGGCTTTCAGAAGTTGTAATGAAAAATTGCAAATAATATGCACAATTATGCAACATTATTATCTGTGATAACAGAAGTATACATCACATTACAAACTGCTGAACACCGACGTCGGTGTTACCAGTAGTTAAACCAGACACTACAGTATATATAAAACCACCAATTTACATACTGATGAATCTCACTTACAAGTACTGTTAAACCAGACTGAAACTATGTATTGTTCACTAATTTGTTGTCTTGCATAAAATGCCAAGACATACATGTAATTAAATCTTTTTTATTATTATTTATTACCTAATCAAACCGTCCATTACAATTGTATTTACATTCATCATCTTTTTTTAGAAATATAAACATGTAATTTTATGGAGTTTGTTTTGTATTCACCAATCATCGAATCTAAACGACAAGACATTGACATGACCAAATGTGTATCTACACAGGACAGAGGCAAAGGGATATTGCGATAATAGTAGAAATGACATGTATTCACGAATCACTGCTATAACAGTGATACCAGGTATTCATGAAAGATGAGTATATCCTGCTCCACCAGTGGCGCCTGTTGTAAGCACAGCCATATTGCTTGTGTGCGGTCTTCGTCGAAACGATAAAATAGCGTTAAACAGCTCAAAGTGAGGTATTGCATCAGACATGTGTTAATGATGAGTCGTATCATGAAACAGCCTCTCAATGTCTACCATAGAACTTTTTGCAAAGATCATGGTATGAAACGTATGTTTCAATAATAGGATAGCACACTTTCCATTGATTTATCCACCAGAGTTGGGAATAAAGGAAACCAAGTAAAACATCTGCAATTTTTCCAGGTTACAAATTCTTATTCATATGCATAGAGAAACAAATTGAATAGTCTCCATATGACAAACGTGTACTGATGTCCTCTACAAAGTATACTGATCAGGTTGCACGTTTAATAACCGTCTTTCAACAGATGGTAGAGACATTAAACCTGTGTCCTTTATAAAATCGTGGTACATATCCTTTCAAAGATTTTTATATGTGGTAGGATGATTTATTACAATCTGTTATAACAATTTCATGGAAATGAACTTGTGTTTGATATGATAAAAACATGGATTATGTTTGTGCAGCCTGCAAAGGTTCCAGGGGATTACTTTAGTTGGTGGCATCCAGATTCAGTTTCCATATATCTAGGACTACAAGACTTCTTGCCCAAGTCCTCCACTCGAGATCAATGTTCAACGAAATCTATGCATATTTAATAAGACGATGCTTTACAAGCAATATCTTTAGAATTCACCCAATCTTCCCTTCACTTTCCTTTACTTCTTATGCCCAATTTACCAGTACGAGTAGAATCCAAAGATTTTATCACAAGACACGAGGGGAGCATCATTCTGTCCAATTAGGATGATTAACACAAATTAAATAGAAATGAACACTTTCAATGTTTGGTTCAAAAGCATAATGGCAACAATGTTGTGAGGTCTGGCTCAATCAATACTATAAAAAAATTATTAGCTCATCAATATCTCTTGCAAAAGCCTTTAATGGACATGGCTCCTGCAAAAGCCTTCAATATTACTGGGCAGTTCAAAAGATAAACAATTTCATGCAAATAAAAATTTATTACTCAAATTATTACATACAAAGGAAAATGTTCCTGGATAAATTAAAATGCAAGATTTTCTGATTTAAAATTACTTTGAATATACATTTGGAATAAATGCAACAATAATACTCGAAAAAAATACAAAGACTACATTAATAAAGTAACATTCACCCATTGCCTAACAGAATATTTAAGAACATGTACAAATCAAATTGTCAGCATATATAAGGATACTAATTTTATTTGTTCAATTATGGGCAACAATTTTTCTGTTTTATAGCAAATATAATTTATTCACTACCGGTAATTCTATTAGCATTCGTATTACTCGAGAGGGGGAAAACATTTGGTGTGCACATAAAGCAACAAATAAAATTACATTTATCCAGTTCCAATTGTTACATACAAGAGATCCATTTAATGTATAACCAAGTCCAATAGAACCAACTTATTCCATAATCATGATGAGTTTACAGTTCAAAATTATTGCTGACAAACCAAATGTACTGATTAATTATTGATAATTACCATGAGACATGTATTGAAAACAACTTCGTTCTAGACCATACTTTTTAATACAAGCAATATTAAATTAAAACAATATAATCAACTCCATATTGATATGTTACCAGTATAACTAAACTTTTTTTTTTAACATGAATGACAATTAGGTTGAATTATTACATCAATAACCCATTTCATAATTGTTAATTGCTCGTCTGTAATTTTCAATAAAAACAATAGACAACAGCAACTTTCATCTTACCAAAATTTAACACTAGAAAATATTAATGTCAAAACAGAAGTTGTAAGGAGAGAGCTCAACCACCTTGCATAAAGTTTAAGACTTCTAAATTAAGCAATCATCAGCTTAAAATAAATTGGCAGTTTTCATACCCACATTAATAGCACTAAATTATGAGTGTGACTACGGTACTTCAATATTCAGAGTCTGTACACATTTGAGTAACCACCAAATTGGTTACTGTAAAACATGAAATTAATGTAGCTATAAAATAATGCGCTGGACAAACCCGGCTAGAAATGAGTCTGTATTGCGCCCACTAAGATCAACTGGTTGGCTTTTTTATCAGTTGGCATAATGCATGCAGTCGCCAGTTAGGAAGGAATTGTATTAGAACTACAACCCAGAGATAATAGATTTTATTGTTAATTGAATTACATTGGTTATTTGACCTATTGGCCCCTTCACTTCCAGCTATTAAGAAAAACATGGTCAGTGTCCTTTAAATTTTCTCACTCAAGTGAAACAGAAATAAAACCCCAAGTTTCAAGTACCAATAGTGCTTAATTTAAGTTCTGCACGTTCTTATACACCAAATGTAAATTCATGGTGAAATTAATGCGTCACATGCATTTTTTTCATTAATTTCATGTTTAGACTACATGTGCAAAAAATTGGTAATGCCAAATGACAAATTACCTTCCATAGCTGTTAACAATATCGGCCATACAACATGAGGAAAGAAAAGAAACTGAATTGTGTATCAACTGCTTAGAACGTTACAAAAACATCCAGAAGTTGATTTTATTTAGCAGAAAAAGTAAAATATTTTCCATGACCTTCCAACAAAACTTGCATAAATTTTTATGACCTGAATATCGAATAAAATTTGGTTTTCATCCACGGCTGAAGTACAATATATATGGTTTTCTGCATAACAAAAAATTTAACACTTTACATTACTATTATACATGTATTAAAGTACAAGGCCTAAGATTTATCAATCGTCCTCTGATGTAACGTAAAGTTTACAGTATAAATTACAGGATTTAGCGAGACAAAAAATGTTAAGTCATAAATAGCAGGCCAATTTACATGCATATGCTGCTAATATTTAAAAAATAATTCATTGTGCTACACTATGGTTATAGCTTAACTATCTATATTTTGATTATTCACGTTGTAACAAAAAGAAATTGCAATTTACCAAAAAATATAATGTAAAACAGTTATTATTTGAATCTGTGTCATTTTTGTGGTTTTCACTTTTGTCATTTACCTTTGAAAATTACAATCACAAGAATTACTACTAGCAATAATCACCATCAAAAAGATGTAAAAATTGCCCATTTTACAATATATATCATATGCATGTTGTTCAATTTATAGTACGAGTATTAAAATGAAGTTCTAGACTGCAATCACTGAAACTGAAATTTAGAAATAAAGAAAACAATAGCTATCTGGTCCAAAATGTAAATCACAAAAAATTAAATTAGCAGTGGAGATATAAACACCCATTGTCTTCTCTAAAATTAGAACATACGAGTTTGTAGAAAATTCAGCTATTTTTCATCATTTTATGTAATTTTAGTCCTTTATAGGTACATATTTCAATCAATTTTAATTACATTTTATCCATCATATTATTTTTATCTCGTGCTACAGACCTATGTACTTTTTTACATATATTTATTATTTATTGGTTTATTGATCAGCTGTAATCCTATATACACTGATTTTTATATTATAATTATCATACCTTATTTTGACGGCCAATACTTTTTTCATTTAATTATTTAGTCTATACAAGACTCCAGGTTTCATTTGTTTAGATGTGCCGTTTCTATAGGTACTATTTGAGACACATATAGTGATAAACTAATGTACTATATATTATCATTATGAATGAACTAAGCAGATCTGTGTATAGTCATATATAGATAAGATAAACATTTTTTGACAACACTTCTGAAACATATTGATTAATAATATTAATCAGCAGTTAGTGGGTGTCAATAATATTATTGACACTTGTTAACAGAGAAAACCTGCTGCCGCCACATATGCTACTCTCACCAAGGGATGTTTTACATGCACTTTCCCACAGACAGGATAGCACACACCACAGCCTTTGATCACTTGTTGAAATGGGAAATAACCCAACGGGTCCCCAGTAGGATGGATTCTTTGTCCATCAGATGGATGCTCTTGAACTGTGCTACGTCCCACTCAAAAGGAAGAGCCTAACACAGGGAAATAATATGTAATTTGTCTGAAAATATCTCGCCCCAAGATATAAAATGCCAGAAAAAAAGAAGCTTAAATTTGATGTTACCGCCGGGAAATTGTACATAGTGGCGAGCATATTTTCCGCCACCACCCAGTGTAGACAAGTTAAACACATACTACGAGCTTGCTAATACACAACATATACATTTTAACTAACTTTAAAACAATTCAACAATAGTCCTGAATACAAAAGCTTGGCACATTCATGTAGACCACTAATGACAACGATGGTCATGAATTTCTATGCCAACAGTAAATACACATACAAACTTCAACACTGAAGGGAAAAACCTGGGTTTTTGGAAGTAAGTTTTTTTATCGTCCCATTAAAACAAAGATAATGGACAAAAAAGTCTGGTTTTTAAGTCCAACAATAAATATTTTGCATCATTTAATTTTCTTTGATAATAATTATTACAATCAATGGAAGAATTTAAGAAAAATAAAATATAGTACCGTACTCAAGCAGCCCTTGAAATTTGTGGCAGATATTGGCAATGCTTCCACAAAATGTCGCAAAATTGAATTGCGACACCATTTTACAAATATCCGTTTCCATTCTACTCAGAACTCATAGCCGACCTCTGATAAGTCGACTTGTGTTCTCGATAGTATTTTCTTTAAAATGACATGGACTGCCGAATTTTGATGCTAATACTGATTACAAAGACATTAAAAAAGCAAGTTCTTGAATTAACCTATTAAAATATTTTTCTGCCAATGAATGGATGAAGAGGTTTAAAACAATCTGGTAGGAATGAATTAACTGTACATAGACCTACTAGAATGACTTGTAATATATGTAATATTGCTAACTCGACACACACACATGCAGCCACATACATCAAAATGAATGATGGGTGAATATGAATGGAATACCATTTTCACATTCTAACAAATACACTTAAAATGACCGAAAAATATCAAAAAGAATAACATGATGCTAAACGAATCAAATATGCCCTTGTTTAACTCCATATTATATAGTCAATGGTATTAGGTCATATCTGTCAACATCAATCCAATCAAATCTTCAACAACCGTAACATGAAAATTTCGCCATGTTTCAGATTTTCTGATAACCTATATCTGAAACGAAAGAAAGAAATAGCTTTATACTAACTAGGGCTATTTAAAAACTAATAAGTAAATAGTGTTCACGGTTTGTGAAACTTTATCATAGAATGTTTTCATCGTAAATGCAAAAGTCGGCAGAGAATGAACAACAATCTGCAATTGTTTTTGCATTCAAATGTCCAAATAACAACAGAAATATATATATGATGCCACATATCTAAATTTGGCCGTCACATGCCTGCTTACCCTACATGTTACAATGCCACTGATGACCATTACAGAATTTTATTACTCATATGGGCAAAGAGATGCCGGTGAATATATTTTCTATCTTTTCTCACTGAGAAAGATAGAATCTATCTTTCCCTGCTGTGACGTCATGACGTTAGTTTGGTGACGTCATCGGTTTCTTCGACTGTCAGTGTCAAGTCTGTCGTTGATGAGA
>JAUTCZ010043399.1:0-21101 GCA_032273805.1 Melanodrymia brightae | reverse complement strand
CTAGTCTGTGCATACAGTTAAATGAATGTATTATTTATACATAAAAAGTTAATCCCCTACATGTAGAGGGGAATTTTACATATTTAAAAACAGTAAAAAAAAGTCATTTTAAATGACAAAAAACAAACTAATTATTAAAATTTAATACCATGGACACTCATTATAAATGAACAAATGTGCATGTTTTTACATACTTAATTAGGTACAATGTAAATACAAGAAAACAGTCTTCTCTACTGAGCCAAGATGATAGTATTTGAGAAAATTAACAATTCATATGTACATATGTAGGAGTATGAAACTTACTACTTTTTAAAATAAATAGAAATAGTCCCATAGATCTTCCTTCAAACTGTTTATATTGGCTGTTAGTTGGAAGGAAGATCTATCGGGCTATAAATACACAGACTGAGGATGATTCAAAGTGTTGCCTCATCACACTAACTTACATGTATGTGATAGTAATCATACTTATACTTACTTTCCTAATCACTGATGGGCACACTGGAATTCCCAGTGTTTTGCTATCACTCTACCGTCTACATATTATGTGATGATATATAGTTTTGTACCTATATACATGTACATGTCAAGGATTATTTAATCTAAACATGTATGGAAACAGTTTGCATCACATGTGGTAATTTTGTGTCAAAATAAAGAAATGTGGAAGCATATACATGTAACAAGAAGTCTTTTATTAGCCACAAGTTGAATGGTGGATTAATCCTTGACATGTACATGTACCTCTAAAATGATCCTCGATGAATGCATATTTAACCAGAACATTTTCTAAAATACTACAGCCGTGTGTCAATGACAACTGGTACATGACAACTGCTATGTACTGGTATATAGTTTAATATGAATGTTCGTTGGGAACAAAGAACCTGTCTATAAAGGCATGTTAAGTCTGCCCACTAGAGACCTTACCATTGTAAACCATTTGTCTAGAGGTGACAAACATTAAGATTTTATCAGTCCCATAACTTTGTTCAGTCTTCTGTTATAGCCAGCCCATTTATCGCCCTTCATCCCTGACAAAATTACACATTTCAACTTTTCTTTGTGTATTGAGAGTCTCGGGTGTCATGCATTTAAGGCCTATAACATTTCTAATTCACAGGTTACTGCCGTCAGCAACGTGTGACATGATTTGACATCAGTCTGTAATCTGCTACTCATAGTTTTCACAGCATAAATACAAGATTGAGGGTTTTTAGGGACCGTGCATAAATGTATATATATTAAAATTTCGCAATCCGAACATAATTAGGATTGCGTTTTACCACCTCACTCCCCTTCTAATCCTAACATAAAACATTGATCAGCTGTGAACCGATGTTTTTACATGAAAAGCAATCTGATCTTGGTTTTTACGCCCTTCCTTCCTCCCTACACCACCACCCGTACGAAAATTGTTTATATTGTGGAACGCATTGACGTTTAAACACAGTCCTTTATTAAATATTTGTAAGAACCTATTTAAGCTTGCACTATACCATCATAATCAACATAATATGGGTACCTTAGATGCAAAGTGTTGCATAGAGAGTGTACAAATGCCTTCAATTCTGCCCAGTCCACTGCCTTCTGTGCTGCCTTGCCCAGAATAGCCACCCGAAATATTGTCCCTCAATACCATACTGTAGAGAGAAAAAAAGAAAAGGATGTATACTAGTATGTGCCATTAAATCTCAACATTATGATTAATCGTTTCAACACTTTTTTAAAAACATATTTTTAATCATCGGCTACTGGATATCAAATGCAGTTATTTCGACGCATTGTCTTAAAAGGAACTTGCTAAGGCCACACCCAGCCTACTCTTTCATGCACTTTTCCACAGAAAGTATACCACAGCCTTAGAAGTACCAGTTGTGGTCAACTTGTTGAAAAGTAAAGTACAGAAAAACCCAGGACTTTGTACTGAGGAGGATATGGTTGTTATCATTTTTATTGCGTTCCAATTCAATAATATTGCATAGCTTCGCAATAATTGTTGAGTTCCCACGATATAGTCATTTAGTTTCATTTGAAATATTTAAGTCGATGTGAAAAGGTATACATCAACAAGAGTAAGCAAAAGTGAAGACAGATAAAAATATATAGAATGCTTTTCCAGAAAAAAAAATCTGGAACCATAGTTTCAATGTTTTAAACTCATATAATATATATTAAGCAATTTGAATATACCAGTACTTTTCAGTTTCCACATAAAATTGAAACTTTTATTCACACATCTGTAGCTGATATCTAATCAATATATTATGTACATGCATCCAATAATATATTCATAGATTTTGTGAAAAATAAATTTAAAATGAATTTAAATGAAGTGACGGACACATAAAGCATGTAAACTATTTTGTAGCTGTTACACATGTATTAAAGACCTTCACTTACCAATTTTAGCACAGCACATTTCCGCTCTGATGCATCTGCAGACAATAGCAGTACACACAGAAGTGTTTTAACGTTTCACTTGCATGTTGTGGTGAGGTATCCATCCATACGTGTAAAAGGTAACTTTACATAATATAATGACTGACATTTCTGTTGATGTTTATAAATCATATAATAAATGTGTGCAATTATGTAGATAAACAAGGAACAAGGACTGGGTTTTTTTCTAACATAAAGTATTTTTGTTTGTGACTCGATCACTTAATATATCTTCATTGTCACACGATTGTAAATGTATATTTGTTGCATTATTACGTTTGTGCGTGCGTGTTTGCGTGAGTGTGTATGTACAAATAGTGGCCCGTGATCTACCCTGTATTCTTACTATATCGATGAAAGGAAAGAACTTTTTTCTAGCCAGACTATATATATATTAAGCTGCTACAATTGGCATGGTCACATAATAGAGTTGTTTTGCCTCGTGTGATATCCGTTCAGCCATAAAAGTTCTCGAGGATTCATCAATGCACCCGTTTATGCAAAGGCCAAAAAGTTTAAGTTTCTCATATCAATCTAAATGTCAGATGAAATTTGGACCACATCAATATAAAAAGCAATAAATACTTCACACCTATATTTAAGCATATATGTGATAAAGACATTAAATGTGAATGCTGTTTAACATTAATGATTATTTTTCCAAGTGAACATGATAAACTGCCATTTATTTTCTAGTTTCTTTGAGGGAAGTCATCCAGTTTAATCCTCACAGCTGTGTTAGAATGACAAATGATCTGCATTAACAGTTAACTATAACTTACATAAATGGGCCCTGCTTTTAGTCACAACTATATTACCCACCAGGCAGCCAGTGTTAGAAAAAACATTAACAATGGAAAAAAAGAACCACGTTGCATGTACGTTATACAAGTACAAATGTACTATATTATGTACATATATCATTACACCAATCTATTTACTGAATCAATTAATTTTTATTATAAAAAAAAAAAATACTTTTGTTAAAATAAGAAACAAAAGGTAAATAAGTCAACATAGACATTCCTAGCGAGAGATCGATTCCAACAATATAGACATTCATACTGAGAGAACGATTCAAACAACATAGACATTCATACTAAGAGATCGATTCAGACTACATTGAAGTGTTCTCTCAATTTGAGCACCCTCTGAAACATCCTCTAGATGAATGAAGGTAATAAACAAATACTTCCAGATATAGCTCAGTGGTAGAGCGTCTGTATAGTGTGTGAGGTCGAAGGATCGATCATCATTGAAGGATCGATCATCATCGTCTATGGACCCTGGGTTTTTCCTTGTTGCAACATGTAGTCTACGACTGGTACAAAGGTTGCTTTAGGTGCTACCATATTCTGTCTTAGAGAAAATGCTGCTAATCGAAAAAAAAGTAGCTATTGTGGCAACATTGAGATAGTTCTGAGACCATGTGGCAAAAACATTGTTTGACATCCAATAGCCGATCATTATACTGTTAGCCTGAACTGCCAGGAATAAAGTATTTTAATCTTTAATGATTTAACAGGGGAAAACAAAAACAAAAACTTATGTATGTAAAGAGAAAGACAGACTGAGCACTGAAAAATACAGGTGCAAGGAAAGAAGTTTATATTGAGAAAATAGTTAAAATAGACAGTGTGTACGCATGACCAACGTAAACCATGGGTATTCTAGTCCTGGAATGAGTTTCTGGGTGGTTACTTTAATACTAGATGTTGGAAGTTGGATGTGATCTACATTCTGGTGTCTATATTGTTTTGACAAACAACAGACTGAGAATACCGCATCCACCTTAGCACATCTGATATTTAAAACTCACCACAGGACCCAAATCCCCGTGAACGAAACCTTGAATAGCAGTAAGAGCAACCATACACCCCAAGCTTAACGCATTGAGTAAGAAATCTTTACATCTAATTCCTAACATTTGTTCCTCAAAATATATATGCCATGAAAACCTATGTCCAAAGTAACATCTATGTGAAAAGAAAATACATGTAGTGTGATAAAATCAAGTTATTCTATCAAAGCTCAACACTTTATCATACAAAATAGATCTGTCATATTCACACATCGGGACAAAGACTCTCACCAACAACAAAGAATCCCAAAGACACATTTTTGCATCGGAGGAAAAAATATAAGATCAGCTGATTCGGTTTTCCATCAAGCTAACCATCAGGGCTGGATAATTGGTTGTGCTGGTAAATTGTGTCTGTCACATCACCCACAAACTGTCAGCAGCAAACAGACAGCAGGATAAAGATGAGAATTACTAGGTTGCCAAGAAGGGGAAAAAAGACTTTGATTTTTTGTTAGTCCAGGGCTTAACCAAGAATACTATAAGCATGGTTAAGAAGTAAATTGTTGAAGGAGATGAGTTTAAAAGAGCTAACAAGTAAATTGTTGAAGGAGATCATTTTAAAGGAGCTTTAAAATCTTTAAAAGAAAAATGAGTTAATAAATGTGATATTCACAGAAAGTACCATTATACAATTTTATTAAATTTTAAGCAAATATTCAACAAATATTTGTTTTGTGTTAAACCATTTAATTCAGGACTGTATACTTTAACCATAACACCCCCCCACCCCCCCCCCCCCCCCCCAATAATCCCTCCTTACTTCCATCTCCTGGAACCATTATAATGCTTTCTAAATGATTTATTTCTTCATCACTCAAGCGCAGCATGAAAAGCTATTTGTCAGACAACTGCATCTAACCTTGATGGCCGAGGCCTGTAGTGATAGGATTAGTTCACCATATCCCAACAAATTCTATAATTAATTATCTAACAGAGGAATATGAACGCCCTTGGAATCATCTCAAAATTGATGTGATGCCAATAAAGATGAAATGAATAACTTTTGCCTGGGAATGGGGTTTATAACTTTCACATTTTTATTTCATCTTTTATATATATTTTTGCATCAAAGTTGAAAGAACTCTGCTGAATAACGATCTACTTCCGCTGTTCAGTGAATGTTGTACTAAAGAAAAGTCCAGATTAAAACATACATTTACATGTATTAAATGGTTTATTTATTTTAAAAAAAGTTGCTTCTTGGTAAAATTGTATACCGGGTATACCGGTATTTGTTTTCTTACAGCACTGACATAGCATGTTGCATATTGAGGAAGCCAGAATGAAAAATGGGCAGCATCATTGCCCTAGTAAGAGCACTGGTTTCCATTGAATGGAAGGCAGTGCTTGTTAGAGGGCATGAACAGTGAAACAATGCCATAATAAATTATTGGGCTTTGCCAACACGCTCCCCAACCCCTATTCTCCATCTCTGACACCCTTTCTTGTGCAAATACTTCCACGAAAATATATATGTATTGTTTGAATACATATTATTTAGGTTATTATTTTACCTGAGATAAGAAGGTGTATAGAAACATGCTACACCTGCGTTCAGCAGACTTGACTTATCTTATTGTCAGCTCGTGTGTACATACTACAGGATCTCTTGAATTAAACAAACCTTTCTACGCGAGACTCTTCAGTCTGATAACGTTTCAACAATCCACTTCAAATAAAATTACTCTATCATTTATCAAACTAAGAATTTCAAATCTTTGTTTCTAGATTCTTTAACTTTCACAATAATAACATTCAAAAAGGTAATTTAAAGAAATTTGTTTTTCCTTCAGGTAATTTGCATAATATGCCCTACATGTAGATATTATAATTATAATTAGGGGCCGGTGATATTGACTCACACAACATGGGACAAAAGTTACAAAACACAAGATAATCTACACAACAGATTTCAGTATTAAAAACATTGTCAGTGTTACACATTGAAAAACAACAATTACATTTTTTTTCTCTCACTTTGACCATGGTTTAAATCACTGAAATTGTTACCATGTACACTATTTACTTCAATATAATTTCATGACAACAGATTACACTCAATACAAATAACGATAACCAGAACTAATTAGCATACATTCCAATACCATTCCATCAATTAATTGGATACCAAACTTGGTGAATTCCAGTCTGGTAACTGATCTCTCAAACTAAGATAAAATTCCACAATCTACCTTAATTTGGTTCAAACTGACATGTCAGACTGGGACTGGTGGTAATTCCCCCCAATTATTTCAGCCTCACAGTTCCTGGATGAGCGGTACAAAATAATTGGATAATTGTCTGTATTGCAACATCAGCATTTTAGTCATTAGTTAGAATATGTAAATAGAAAGAAAGAAAGAAATGAAATATTTGTTTATAAACAACGTTTAATCAGCAGCGGTTTATTACAGCACATGGCCTACACATGATATCTCCAGTCAGCACATTATGATACTCTTTTTCTACAAGGCCAAACTTTTACAAAAAGTAGTTTCCAAGGTGTAGTGGTTAGACCTGTCATCATCAAGCTCAATACTGGTAGGTACTGGGCCGAAGTGGCTGGTGGTTTTGAAATACCCTGTGAGGTTCATTACTTTGAATTTGTTCGACTAATACTAGTAGGATATTTGGCATCAATTCTTCAGTCAAAATAAATTAAAATAGGTAGGTAAACTTAAAAGTAATGTAAACATTTGCTTTTATGGGTGAGGGGAGGGCGTGCTAATTAAACTTGTTTTTCAAAACACATAAAGTGTGTTTATTGACCATCTGGGTCAAATGACAAGCAAAAATAAAACCTTCAATGTGTATAGCCTGATGGAGCAACAGATGGACAGACATGTGGATGGATGGATAAATGGATGCATAAAAATTGTGTTTAATGAATATACTAAACACACAGACAGGACAATACATACCACATAATTTGATAAACTAGTGAGGAGCTCTGTGGTTTTGGAGGAATAACGAAAGGCCTTCTTCACAGAGAGGAATTGATCCTGTGACCTCTCACACATCAGGCGAGTAGGCTAGCTACATGTAGCCTACATCTCAGCCTTGTTTATTGTTTAAATTACCTCGACTACAATGACTACTATGTTGCACATGACTAATGTACACTGCGCAGACAAAATACTTTTGTTTGTCTGAATGTTGTGCAACATGCCAATAAATTGTGACAGAATTTTTGTCCCTGACAATATCAGATCCAATCTAACATAGCAGGAAGTGTGGGGCATGCCAGCTTCCCAGCAGTTGTGAAAATGTGCCAAAATAAATCAAAGAAATCAAGAACATGAGATATATGCTTACACGTGTGCACAGCAACCAAGAAACACGATCTGAGAAAACACTATTCCACTGCATACCATCCAAGGTAAAAAAAACACAAAGACAAGAATGTTGTTATATTTTGACAATTCTATATGGTTATACCATATCTAAAAGCAGTCAATAGAGTGTGTTATCAAACCAAATGTTATGCAAGTTTCTATGAGGAACATGATAACTTAAGACCACAATTACAATACTCTTACAATAAAAAATGATTTCTTGTTATGTGTGTGAGAGCAGGACATAGCACAGCGCAAGAGCATCTGCCTGAGGCGCAATGAGTTGAAGGATCGTGCCTCTTAAGTGTACCCATTGGGTTATTTTCCATTCCAACCAGTGATCCATGACTGGTCTATCAAAGACCATGGTGTGTGCTATCCTGTCTGTGGGAAAATGCACATAAAAGATCCCTTGCCAATATTCGAAGAAGAGCAGCAGCGGGTTTCCTCTGTGACCGTGTCCATATAACATACGATTGACATTCAATAACTACTGATTAATAATCAATGTGTTCCAGTGGTATTGTTAAACAAACTTTATCTTCAACTTGTTACGTAAAACAAAGAAAACGCACATTTTGCATCACTAATACTATAGTTCATTTATTCTTATCCTCTTACAATTTTAATTTTGATGTGTTTGGTTAAAATTATTGTATTCTCTTCAGGATTATTAAATCAATCAAGTTAACAGTAGCAGATAAAACTTTCCTCTTGGAGTGAGTTGAGATAGAATGTGGGGAGAACCAATTAAATTAATCTTTTTACAATTTTCATGATTCAAGAAATACTTGTATTTAATGAATTATTGGCTAAAAGTAAAACACATAATTATGTAATTTTATAAAAACTAAGTGTGATTACTTTATAAAATCCTATCCAAATTTAAGTCAATGAGATTATATTATACGGAACAATTTCCTGTTTTTAAGCCCATGTGCTTCATTTCGCGTGGGCTTAAATACGGGAAATCCCTGTAACACTAACAGGGCGTAAACTACTTCCTGTAATGAACAACGACTAAAGCTGGCAAACTACTTTTTCCAGGCATCTGTAGGTTCATTATAACCAATATTTAATGTATAGCATTTTTAACTTCAAGATTAAATACTGTTACAAAAATATTTTTAAACATTGCTTTCCTACATCCATACATGATCAAATCTGCTCATCAGGATGAAAAGAAGATTTAGTTGCCGATACCAGAGAAACCTTCAAAGCACATACGTAATCCTGAAAAGATGGCTAAAGCTCAACAGATTTCACAACACTATGGCTAAATCTTTGCATGTGGTGGCGCTAAAATCTAACAGATTTCTAGCTAAACTTCACACGTTTTTAACTTCATTGAAATAAACTTCTGAAAATAGTTTACCCAAAAACCAATACCAGAAGAAAAAAAGAATTCTATAATTGGAAGATTCAGAAGTAATATTACTATTTTCCCAGATGAAGGAAATCTGAACAGTACCTTGGTGTTCATTATGAAGCATCAGGTGGCAATTTTCGGCGACCATAATCTATTACTTCCGTTACCACAGCCTACAAAAAAATAAACATTTTAACAAAAATAAACTTGTATACTATTTAATGACTTGTAGAATAACAGACTCAATTTATCAAACAAAGGCCCCAAATAATATAGGTGTTTAGGGTAACCTTACCTACCCTAATTTTATGACCCTACTCAAAACATTTTATTGATAAAATTGAAAAAAGAAAAGAAAATATTCATTTTCTATTTTTAACCTATTGTTAATATACATATATTATTTAGTGATGACTAAAAGGGTTAATATTGTATCAACTTTGACAGCAGCAGAAGAAAACCACAAATCTAATATTAAAATTTAAATGGTTATAAATGACAGAATAAATCATTCAGTTTGAGACCAATAACAGTCTACCACAAAGCACATTCCCGTATGAATGTAGACATTTCTGTAAACTACACACAAAACCTGTCCACGTCTTCATGGTAAAAAAACGATTTTCACGACCACTGCTGGGTGATGCTCCTTTTATTACCCAGAGGTGCTCGTATTACCCAACATAATTTCTCAATATTGAATTTCATACAGTAAACTTTGAATAATTCATGACTGGTACCCAACAAGGCTTCAGACAGGCAAATAATGGAAATCCAGGGGAGTTGAAACCTATAAAACATGATGAAAGAAAAGCAAATACCCATCTTTCAAACTTGTATATGATTATGAAACGAATTGACAGCATTTGAAAAATCTTTTTATCTCCGTTAGAACTAGACCTCAGCTGTGTTGAAAAATAATATAACCTCTGACAAACGGAGTCTGTTGCAACACTAGAACAAGGGACAATTTGACTCATATGGAATACTCAAAATGAAAGAAAATCTCTCCTGTGTATGTGTGGGTGTGTGTGGTGGGAGGTGTTAGGGTGGGGTGGTTATATCACAAAGTTGTTCCAACACGCACAATTCAGCAAGCTGGGATTTTATGGCATTATCTGGACATGAAAATCACATTACAGCATATGCACTGGAACTGGTTAAAACGAATCGCATTGCTGACTTTGCACCGTAATTATCTTCTATCACGATATCATGCTAATAAGATATGTTGCTGACCAAATACAGGAACATAGCAACATATCTTTAACAGCATAAAGTTTAATAATATTAATTAGCATCAGTATCTGCATTGAATTTTAGCAATAAAATTATCTATTCAAAACTTATTCTAATACAACTAGCGTATCTTTTATTGGTTAATTTTCGTGCTAAATTGGACGATTTATGTACGCCATCATGGACAAATGAAAAACAAGACGAAATGGGCTCGATCTATATCCAGACTTAAGTAAAATAAAACGTGTACAATGATAATTTGTTAATTGTTTTGTTTTTGCTGTTTTGTTTTGCTTAGTTTGTATTTTTTATTGTTTTTTTCATTCTTCTATCAAGAAATGATGTCATGCGACTGTATTGCACTGCATAGATTATGTCATACTAATTCAATATATTAACAGAGTAATAACGGTCATCATGCATTACAATTATAGCACTACATCGTAACATGTATAAATCAAGGCAAACATTAATATAATTATGAAGTCTTTAAAATGAACATATTAAAATTATAATAAAAACGAAATAAAAAGTTATGCAGAGCTGGTTTTGTATCGATTGTTCATTTCCATTGAATACTATGTCCAATTACCGGTAAATGAAGCGTATTTTCACTATTGCATTTTCTCTATGGGTTTATTCTCAGAGGGGGTTCTTTCTGGTCACCTCCCTGTCTATCCCATTCCCATCAGTCACGTTAATGGAACAACACAATTTATGTTTTCAAACTGAACAATGTTATCAATATTTCCTGAAGATAAAAAAATATATATATGTCAGTGATTTGGCTGCACTCTATCATATGTGTCACCCATAGTTAATCCAGGCACATGGGGGTCTTGAGTCTGTTGTGAACTTGCAAATCCCCCCAAGCAAATCTGCCTGCATGTGTGTGTACAGCACTTCACAGGCGATATATATCACACTCCATGTCTATGAACCAAGTTGAACCAACACTGCCTTGCGTTCCATAGGGCGAGCGCTCGTGAACAATGTAACTGGTACTGATGGTGTATTATCATATCACATTCATTTAATGTGCAAACACTGGTTACAAAATGTTTTGTCTCAGTAGTGAAACACTCGCTCTATTGATGCTGGTATGAATTTCAAAGTTGTGGCCAGAGAGTAGAGTTGTCTGCAATTTGCACAGGACACTAAAATGTGCTTGTTACCGGTAATGTTATATGCCAAATCTATCACAATTTAAAATTTATAAAGATAAAAAGATAAAGTTTGTTTGTTTAATGACACCACTGGAACACATTGATTATTAATCACTGGTTATTGGATATCAAACGCACAGTTATAATATAGACACTTTGTCACAGAGGAAATCTGCTGCCACCACATAGGCTACTCTTCAAATAACAGCAAGGGATATTTTATGTGCACTTTCTCAGACAGGATAGCACACACCACAGTCATTGATAGACTATTCGTGGATCACTGGTTGGAACAGGAAATAACCCAACATTGGGTACACTTAAGAGGAACGATCCTTCAAACCATCGAGGTGGTAAGTTGTTTGCAATAGAAAATAGAACGAGGTAAAGTATTAAACATTAAATCGATCTTGTATTGAACTTGTAATAGAATGTGCGTGCAGAAGGCTGAGAAGCATTCTCCGTTTGAAGTTGTGTACCGCTTCATGAATGAAACAGGATATTCTGTAATAATAATTAAGCAACGATTCGATCTCGAACTTTATATCGGTTTTGTTTCAACAAAACCTCGTTTACAAAAATTATATGTGAATACTTGTACCATGTAAAGTTTTCATTCTTGCGCTTGAACATCAATTTAGTGTTATTGTTTACATCAAATTAAAATAGTTTTTCATCGACTGGAACTGAACAAATGATTAGCCTAGCGTAACATGAATGTTTTCGTACAAACCGAAAGTCCGAGATCTGCCGATATGTTTCAAGATATAACAAAAACACCGTAACATTTTTAGTATAGATGGTGTCGTTTTAAATATTTACATATGTTTTTTAATCAATGTACAAATACTTATATGTAGATCATCGTAGACAAGTTGTAGCGATGGGATTATATTTTTGAACGTATCATTAATTCAGTTTGTTTATGTCTAGTCCACCAACAGTAGATGCATAACAAGACATCAAACATCTACGTTTATCGTTGATGAACTAGTTTATGTCAAGAATGTTTGTTGTCTTGTAGGCCCTACTTGTAAGTTGTAGAGATCCACTACAGTTGGTGGGAAATGATTTCAATCAGGTTACTGTTGTGTTCACTAATGGAACGTAAGTCAGTAGTATATAAATCTAGTATAGGGCCTATCTAGATAGAAATAATTTGATGATATTGACGGTTTCAAATTTTCGTTTATTTAGTCCCAGAACGAGGCATCCACACGTGTGACGTAATTACAACATTATATGGCGTAGTGTGATGCGGTACGTTTTGTTACGAAAAATATAAACGCCATTATTTTAAAAAGAGTAATGTCAGCTGTTGTTTAATAAACTTCATTTTAGTGTTCACTTCTTGTAAAACGTCACAGGCGCGGATACAGTGCCCTTCTTTTTTTTTTTAGAATTACGCGTGAAAAAAAAAGACTTAAACGTATCGGTTATTGCTGGAAAACGCGCCTGAGCGGTACTAAATTCAAATTTTTTTCATGGGGGAGGCCCCCCCCAGAACCCCCTTTGTATGTGGGTGGCTTTGGCACCCGCTTTGGAAGGCTAAGCCTTCCATGGTGCCCTTTTATATATATTTTTTTATTTGCCCTTTTTATCCAGCACCCCCCACCTTACCAAAATCCTGCATCCGCCCCTGCGTCATGTATGTTTTATGTTGGCCACAGTTAGAAGTTGATAGGAAGCGAATGGTGTGGAATTGGGATGGTGGCGGGGACTACCCTCCCGACCCAAGACATTTGGCCAAAATGTTTTTTTTAACCATATAATTTTCAAATCTTCACGCCTATAATAGGCCTAGTGCCTCCCAACTTTTGTTATCTTTCTACACAAATGAATGTTAGTTGCTTTGAAGAGTTGAAACTGTAATAATGTTCGATGTATGCTTGATAACACAGAGCGATGTATTTGAAACGTAGGCTATTTGCTCTGCCCATGTATGGATTTAAGCAAAATAAAATTATTATTCTTGTACTGGTAAGCCTAATCTTTACTGTATATAATGTCAAAAAATTTAAATATGAACGAAGTAGAATTTCATAACTCAGCTGAGTTACTTTATTTTACTTCTAATACCAAAAAGTACAGTACCGGTATACAAATCAATCATTTTGGCCAGTTTAGTCTTGCAACTGGAATCTGATTCATAACTGGCCGTAACAGCTGTTATTCTCTTTGATATTTTATTCTCCAAGGTTCCTCACAAGATATCCTCTACACAGACATGTTCCTTGTTATGCCACTTTATGAATTCCTCAGCCAGGTAGATAGATACTATGAACAACACGCATCAGATCACACTTCGTTTGTCAGTCTGGTTTTACTCATTACCAGGACATATTACATCCACAGAGAGCTATTTATCATACTCTTCATAAGACTGACAGACAGATGCCTACGTGTATATATTTACACCGTTTGATGGTAATTTGATTTCATGAACACATCCCCGGCATGCACAGATAACAACCAGACACACGGATTCTTTGCATGAAATAACACTTGGTAATGGGCTACCTGTGAACTGTTACACATACAGTGATTGTGCAAAGGTATGCACTCATTTCAGAAGTTAGTAGCTAAATTGTAGTTCCCACATTTGAAGCTGCCTTTGAAATGGTTTTATTATTTTCTAGCAGACAATTTCCAAATGGTGGGAAATCTGGGGTTGCTTCCACCATCAATGGTTATTAGAAACTTAAATTCCTTCAGTACAGTTCTGTGGCAGCATACATGTCTGCGTGACAGCAATGTATTGTTTCTCCTCATAGTTTTCTCAATTCCAACCAGTTCTATTCCACAAAAGACTACTATTATATCAACGGTTGTGGTATGTACTACATAGTCCTGTTTTTGAGAAAATACTTATAAAAGACGACTTGTAGCTTATAAAAAGATATTACCAGCCTATATTGTGGCAGCATAGTTTCTTTTGTAGACCTTTTGTGAGATTTGAACCAGGTACCTCTGGCAAGAGTACATTGATCTACTGACTGAGCTAAATGGAAATTCCTACCATGAACATTTTGTAGTTATACCAACACTAGTACCCGGTACATGTAAGCCTATCCTACTATTATATAGTCTTTTACTTTTTTATGTTGTTTTAACTTAGTACTGGTCATTTATGTTTGATAGGCACATTTGCAGAAATTTTAAGAGGGTGATCACAATGTTTATAACTTTTTTTAATTTGTTACCTAAAAAAATAATTTTAGACTGCCTAAACCAAGCACTGAACATTGGCCATTTTTTATTAAGTTGACAATACAAGTCGTAGAAACCATGTGAAAACCAACAACTAAAACATTTTTACATAATATTATAATAACACTTTGACAATACAAGTCGTAGAAACAATGTGAAAACCAACAACTAAAACATTTTTACATAATATTATAATAACACTTTGACATTTTGGTTCATGTTTATTATAATCATATAATAATTATTGTATGCAATTATGTAAATAGACAAGGACAGTATTTTCTCTTTTGTTTAAATATGCAAATAAATTTGCTTATAACTAACATGCTTCACCCTGTTGTCAAGTGATCATGCTTTTAAATGGTAAGTGATTCTCTTTAAATTCAAGTCACTAAATTTACTGAATTGCCATCTAAGACCGTGGTATAATGTTATACTGGTTTAACTGTATATATACATAAATATACAGCTGCACTATTTTAACAGATTAAGATACAAACAGATTGATGACACAATATAATTAATTTCATTTATATGTGTAATTTACATGCTTAAGTGCTTTATTTAAACCCCTCTAAAGCGAACATTTTATTCTGTCCCAAGTGTGTTTGGTTTAGAGGGGTTTCACTGTATTGTCGAGATTATAAACAATCATTTGTCCAGTTTGTTGTGGGTTTACTTGTTAAAAAGTTAAACAAACTCGTGTTCAGTGTTGTGCCAGTCAACAGCCAATGGGTCCAAACCTACATGTTGCTAACACCCAAAGGTGTCACCATGAAGAGTCCTGTCAATAAACTTATCATCATGTATTGACCTGTTAGTATCTGGATAGATTAATTTAGGGTGTGCTTTTGTTTTCGAAATATTAACTTTATTCTGCATCAAATAATAGCTTGTACATGTACCTATGCTTGTACAAACTGGCCCTTTTTTTACTAGCAATGATACCATTCATTCCAATACAAAACAACTAAAACCACGAGTCAGTTGTACCAAGTGAAAGTGGGAGGAGTACCTTAAAACTCGCTAATCTGCATGATTTACACATGGCAAACACTATTCATACATTCTACATGAAACCAATGCAAATTCGTGATGACTACAACCAAATACCTGAGCTTGTTATTAATTGATTCATCAATAATTTACCACTGCTTACATGTAGGTGACCACTAGTGGTTCATACCAGTTACCAAAGAACATTGCTACGTTATTGGGTATTTGCAGAAGGATGATGGGATTTAAATTCCAGGATAACACAGGGTGTCTGTGTTTGATGCACAAACTGTTCCCTGCTCACCGAGCATTCAGGCCTTGATCTTTCCGATGACCTTTTTCTGTCGCACTTTTAAAAGGTGGGAAAATACATAGAGCGACCTGTAAAAAGTAAACAGAAAACGTGTGAGATGCACCAATCACACGGTATTTGCTTACACAAATATCACCAGAATTGGCGACACACCAAGGATAGAGGTCTAACGTTCATTTTGTGTTTTTCAGGTCAACTCATAGATTTCTCTGCTCTCCAGTCGATTTGGAGCCCTGCACAGACAGGTAAGGACAAATAGAAAATTACAATCAATACTGACCACTCCACTGACCACTGAATGTCAACCACAATTCAAAAACCTTTGTTTGCATAACCTCAAGATTTATATTATCTTTGTTTTATACAGTTTGCCTGGATTAACATGTCAAGAACTTCAGTTTAGTTCAATAAGAGTTCATTTTAAATTTATATTGTTTAAAGTTTTATTTTCAATATTCGCATACATTAATAAAACGCTTAATTTTTGCAATTTTCCATATAAAATATTTTTAACATTAAATATGTACTCACATCGAAGAAGCATGTGTTTTAATCTAAAATTTATTCTTGCTGTCCTAGAAATTAATTTGAACATTGAGCAATTTATCATGGTCATAAAAACTTGCAATTCTCATCATGTCTGTTATACATGTACATATGTAGGCGTACAGTTTTATAAGTTGTAATATGGACAGTATTAACATTAAGATCATAATTTATTACTGAAGGGGAAAAAGGTATACAGATAATTATAGTTTCTGATTCCCCCTTGGGACTATAGTAGCCTTGTGCTTGTGGCTTGTCACATCAGACTGAAAAGCATTGCTTTAATTTCTTAAAGACCATCAGTCACCACGAAAAGCACAATTTTTATCGCATGTCTGTCTGCCGTTTTTATCTTCATAAATTGTTTATTCCTGCCATTAATACTTGATTCTGCTTATAATTCTACAGAAATAAAACGTTTCCATCACCAATTAGCATTACACTATGAAGGGAATGGTTTAATATGCCAAGTTAAGTATTGCGACTCTGGATATGCATAGTATTAGTATTACGACTGTTTACATTGTTATACACCTATTGGAAACAAATATCGAACTCCGATAATTAATTTGTTTTGGCTTAAAAGGATAAATCCCATTACATAAATATATTCATGGTTGCTAGAAACAGTGAACATTTAGAGTTTGCTTTGTGCTAGCCAGTGAGTGAAGTTGCACGTTGTGTACTTAGCACACAAAAGACGGACTTTGCGTAATGGAACTAATCTACTTGTGACAGGTGAAACAAATTGTAAATTGTTTATCACACTAAAGGTGTTACAATTCTTCAGGGCTAGCACACAGGTGCAAGTCTGCCAGCTAGTCAGTGCATTAAGCCGCTCAATAAAAAACTCATAAATGGAATCGGTAGAGCAATAAGTCTTAGGAGTAAATACATATAGAGCTTTGCATTCCAATGTATACATTTAAAGTGTCAATAGTTAGTCTTTGCCGTCGCTTTATATAAGGTAAAAAATATATATAATTTTGTTCTTTTATTTTGGAATCCATTTTAATCAAATTTTATTTATTGAATTTGTTGGAACTTTTTATACACAAGTGTTAGCTCATTTAATGATTTAATTTTTCTTTTTGGCACAAAAGATTCCATATTTTACAAATTATAAAGTTCTGAAAAATGTGTGACAATGAGATGAAAACCTTTATAATGATGTAGTGTACATAAATGTAGTAGCCATACTGTAATGAATTATAGTATGTTTTGATGTTGAGTCTTTCTCCTTTCAATAAACAATGTTAATCATGCACTAGCTGGTTTATTGGAAGAATCTAAAGTGTTCTGAAAGCCATTTGCTCTAAACATGTTCATCATGACAAATAGTCGCCTAATTCAATTATGCTGGCGTGTCCCTGCATTGATTAAATGAGCATTAAGAGGTTGGGCATTGATTTATTTGCACAAAGTAACTGTTTTAGTAGTCCGCAAATTGTTTTCCCAATACCATGTCCACAGCCATAAATTGTGAAACAATGTTTTTGGACAGACCTATTCATTTTTATAAATAATTTTGACTATGAAAGCTCCAAATCCAATTTGACAAATTAGAACTTAATTGAGATTGCACAATAGAATTCAAAATTTAGGCAAATAAATTGATAAAAGGTTTAAAGCTATTCTTACTATGTTAAAGTATATTAATATCTTCAGACATTTCAGCCTCAATTCATATAAAATGTGATAGCAAATGAAAATGCAGTTTACTGATAGTGATAATATTAATTGAATACGCACTAAATAAAACATGCAATTATTGCACGTACTATGTAACGTGTAAATTGTATGCTAACTCTATTACTTAGGGAAATATCTTGTGGTGTAGGTTCCTCATTGCACATTGAAATGTTTCAGCTACTTTGATCATATGAATAATCCAGAAGGCGTGGGAGTAACAATTGTGGATATTTAAACAGTAAATGGAAAATCTTTGTCTAACCTTTAAGTCCATTCCCCTCAAGGCAATTATCCTAATGAAATGATAACAACAGTGTTAAAGTGTTTGATTGTATCATTACCCCGGATACTTACTGGGTGTGAAAGACCAGTTTACTCAGAGGCAATAATGTTTGCTTAGACCTTCTCAGGGGCTTTTACCAGATCATTTTCCTCCCTGTGTTTAGAGATAGCAATTTGCATCACATAACAGTCTTGGTAACATTGTCTGAGCTCTGGTGTGTAGCAAAATGTGGCAGTCTTTCATGTAAATAAAACATATTATAAATGTTAAATATATAGCAAAATTGTCCATCAGTAGCAATTTGTCATGTACAGAATTTTAAATATAATATTAAAATAAAAATATTTGAAAATATATGTACATGTATATGTAACAATTGTGAACTGGAATTATAAAATGTTCAGGCATTTATATTTACTGAATGTTCAAGCACACATACCCACATCATTGGACTGAGGTACTTTTAAAAGCAGTTGTAGCCAAAACAAGGATATATAAGCGTCTGCTATAACAGCTTGCTCTGAACGTGTACGTTAAACAAACTGAACTGAACTGAACAAGGATATTTAAACCTCAGTAAATTAAACACCTCTCTACACTTGAACATTTACTCTGTTCTAAACTTCCAAGTGTGTTCGATTTAGAGGGGTTTCACTGTGCATGTATATCTATGTTTCGTACAATGTTCAGAGCTTGATGATTTGTATGTGCATGTATATTACCGGTAGCTCAATTCTTCTGGTTGACTACACATCACCCAGTGATGGCTAAACGTTGACTGAGAATCTAGTTACTTTAAGGTTATAAATCAAACGGCTTCACAGTTTAGTTCACATGTAATATAAATATAAAGTAACCCATCACACTAGTATAATGCATGCAAAGAGAACACAATACAACTTTTCCAGCATTTTTAAATGCATGCAATAAATATGTTTTCAATACATTTGCGACTTCCCGACAAATGTTTTTGTAATTTTGTTTTTATATGTGAAAATTGCACCACTACTGACAGTTACAAATACACAAAGAATTACAAATTGATTTACTACACATTAAACATAAATGTATACCCAAGATCATGTGCGGCAAATTAACTAAACCAAATGGATGTATACTATTTGTTTTTATTGGCTTATTTTTAAAGGCACAATGTCTAGTTGTGCCTAATGTTAACGTGATTTACCTACAGACCTTTCTCAAAGATCAAAATATGCACTACTTACTATTAGATGTTCAGAATATTCATGTTTGTATTTCCAATGCGATGATAGCAGTCTAGAAGTTTGTAGTAGCTCATAAACATTTCCAAAATTCAGTTTTCTGATACATAGGAAAACTTTGAGTCTGTTAAAAAACATAGTTTCATGTCTTTTAATAGAGCTCTTTTATCTGATAAAATGCAGCTAGTAGAAAAGATACTTTCAGCATGTTTTGTTAAGACTAAATATGTGTAGATGATGGAAAACGGGTTAAAATTAGAGCAAAAAATATCCCAAAAGATATATAAATGTAGAATAATGTAAATGAAAATAGAATGAAGTATCATGATTTACTAATATCAGTTTTAAAAATGTTATTTTAGATGAGTTATAGCAAAAATAGAATTTGGATCTCTTTTTTTTTTTCAATATTTAAAATATCAAGCTTGTCCGGTTAATCAGTAGTTGTCTCGGCAGAACCTCATCAAATACTGGTTGATATTTTCCATATTGAAAAACCCTCGTGATGAATCCTCTATCAATAATTATTAACTTGTGGATAACATAGTGGGGCACGTTACAAAGCACTTTTTGTATATCATCTCGCACATTGACAAAAGTTAAACAAAAATATGTGTGAAATGTATTTTGAGTATACATGATGCTTTGTTGCTTTGTGAATGCTGAGAAATAGCAACACCAACGAGAAAATCCGAGCTAAGTTGAATCAAACATCAGTTGTTTGGACATCTTTATGGCTGTCAACACAAGTAGAAGATGCAGCACTGCTGTGACCTCCTACTGGAATTTCGTTAAGTCTGCAACTCTGGTTGGTCAATATGGTTCGCCCATGACCTGTGAAGTACAACACCCTGCGCCCAAGTTCTGGCACTTGATGGCCATGTTATGTCCACATTCATGTGCTAGGGTCAACAAACATTTGAGATGATGATTTTCGGTCGTGTCAGATTGTGCCAAATTCTGTTACATCCTTTTTTTTGCTCTGTCCTTCCTTCTCAGTAGCCTACAAATAACATACAGTTAAACCTGCTTGAGTGGCCACCTGTATTAAGCAGCCACCTGTCTTAAGTGGTCACCATAATATTGTCCAAAATTATATAATTTAGTACAATATGACCTGTATTAAACAGCCACTTGTCTTATGACCCCATTTTTTCTTATGCCTTGGGTGGTTGCTTAACACAGGTGTGACTGTATTTGTTTTGAAATATATATTTTCCTGCCTCATCTGGTATCTTATTCAATTATATGTATTTATTAAATTGTTAATTAATAGTTATATATAACATAATATTATTATATAGAAACTAAAGCAAATGGCAATTTAAAATGTTTGTAAATAATTAAAAAGTAAAGTTTGTTTTATTTAACGACGCCACTAGAAACACATCGATTATAAATCAGCGGTTATTGGACGTCA
>JAUTCZ010043388.1:0-12440 GCA_032273805.1 Melanodrymia brightae | reverse complement strand
AGTTGAAATCATAATGTTATTTGACAACAATACCCAAACGTTCTATTTTTTATGTTGTAGAAAATGTTCCAAAATAAATTTTCTTTTAATTCTATGCAACACCCGAAGTACAACTATAATAATACGCTATCTCATTATATGCTATGCAATAAAGCATTGTTACAATTATTGACCTCTGCCTCCCTTAATCGTGTTGATTTTTCATTTCAGGCAATGTGTCTAAAATTTACCTCGAAATTTCAGGCAATGTGTACATTGCCTGAAATTTTCAGGCAATGTACACATTGCCTGAGTGAATCAGGCACTTTACATATTGCCTGAAAATGTTCAGGCAATGTACATATTGCCTAATTTTACACATTGACTGTAACATATATACATGTATCCGACTGTATTGAACTACGTATATATTATTCCTCTTTTTGACCTATTAATTGCCATAAGTGAACCGTTAAAACCAGTGAACCATATCTTATCACAATTTAAACCTGCAAACAGTAATTGTATTTAAATAATTTAACTACAGTGTGTGATTATGTTATAAGCTAAGGGAGCAATCATCTAGCCCCGCGGGAGTTTCGACCCCTGCCGGCATGTTTCTGCTTTCTGTTTTGTAATTCAAGATATTATTAAAACATGTCGCTTATTCAATACGAGCTAATTAAACGTGAATCGTATCACGACATCTCATTTTTTCCTAAACGCTTTCGTGTTTATATATCAATAATTAACCAATCAAATTCATATTACGTGCATCATTTTCAACCACTTTTAACTTCGAGATGAATAGAAAACTGGAAAATACGAATAGATGTAAAAACTGATTAATACAATCCGAAGGAAGCCGTCCATTTGTTAATACATAGCTGACGAATAATCTCTCTTCAACATCTTTCAGTTTATTATTAGACTGGAGAATTATGTGGCAATAACGACAATTCATTTCCGATTATCACTGCACGAACCGATGATCCAATAACAGGAACAGATCACGACGGCAGTCAACTGGTTCCGCCAGTTACAGCAGAGCAGTAAATGATGGGGGCGGAGCTAGCAGTTGGCCATCACTCCGATTGGATAAGACTGACGGGTAGCGGCGAGCAAGTGATTGTTAACTGTGATGATTAGCAGGAATTTATCACAATAACGAAAACTCTGTAAGCAGACTCCCTAGAGTTTTCAAAGTGAAAGGACGTTGTCAGACTTCATTCACAACATATCACGGTGATTCAGACACGAGTTTAGACGTGCAGTCCTCTCCCGTGTTGACATATAGCGACATGGTACAGTTACAAGAGAAAACTAATTTACAGAAAATGGCATTGCACCCATTCAGTATTCGTAGGATGTTGGGAGAAGATATCGACAGTGACAGTGACATGCACACGAGTGAGACAGTTGGGAATGAGTTGAAAATTATGGATGATAAAAAGGACAGTTTGCTTCCAGAAAAGCCGGAAGGTGAAGAAGTAACAGACTTTGTTTCTCCAAGTGATGACAGTTATTTGGAAGACATTGACACTGATAAAAGTCTTGACGGAGAATTGAGTCCTGTGGACAATGAAGTTGCAAAAGAAAACGAGAAAGACGGTAATAGTAAGGAGGAAGAGGAAGAAAAGAAGCCAGAGAAACCGCCGTTTTCCTACAACGCTTTGATCATGATGGCTATAAGGAGCAGCCCAGAGAAAAGATTAACTCTAAGTCAGATATACGAGTTCATCATGAAAAACTTTCCTTATTACAAGGACAACAAACAAGGCTGGCAAAATTCTATCAGACACAATCTCAGTCTGAACAAATGCTTCGTAAAAGTTCCGAGACATTACGACGACCCAGGGAAGGGAAATTATTGGATGTTGGACCCTTCGTGCGATGACGTCTTTATTGGCGGTACGACCGGCAAACTCCGAAGACGATCCACGCTTGCGTCAAGAAGCAGACTCGCCGCTCTCAAACGTGCAGGATTCCCTCATTTTTCCTCACCGGGATTTCCCTTCCAACCTGAAAGACTCCACCCATACGCTGCCTGTACGCCCCTGTATTCTCTGCCAGGAATATCTCTCTCCAACAGAGGCATGCCATATCCGCCATACTCGCTTCCAATCCCTATTTCAAACGGTACAGATGGAATTTTACAAAATGGTGTGAATTTTTCAATGGACAAGATTTTGTCGTCCACCCCCAGATCTCCAGAGTCGTCTATGCGATTTCCAACTTGCCAAACGTCGCAGTTGTTGTATGGCCGACAGGGGGCGTCATTGGCTGCGTTGAGGGCGTCGTTTTTTCTGCAGGGATTTCAAGGTTTGGACCCGCAGCTCAAAGGACTGCAACTGTACCACAATTTGGCAGCAGCTGGGGCGTTGGTCCAACCCAGTGGGTTGACAATGTATGACCCACACACAAGACTACCAAAGTTACCACACAGTGGACTAATGTGTTCAGCTTCCTCGTCGTTCTCGCCAGTTGTCAGTGAACACAGTAGCTAGAGGTAAAACTCACACGCAGATCATAGTTGTGTCAAAATTAAGTATCTATCTCTATACGTTATCTGTCAGTGCTATCTATATAATTATGAATGACATTGTGCATTTCAAAAGAGGCAAACTAACTATCAAACTGTTATATTTATTATCAATGTGTATTTAATATTGTCTGATTGTCATCTCGTGGTTTATTTTGATTATCATCTCTCGGAGTATCCAGGGAAACAGTTATGTTGTTATCGACAAGAAACTTATGTATATTTCATATATACGAATGGTGCACATTTCAGTGTTTTTCGCGAGGGCGTACAGAAAACAAAATATATTTCTATAAATGTCTCTGTAACTTCCTTATTAACACGTTCTATAGCGAATAGAATGTTGGACTGGAAATGACTATGTTGTGTGTTTATATGTGTAATAATTGTACAAATAATATTGTTTATTTTTGTTGTTTGTGCAGGTACTTGCAAAAATAAACGTTTACGTTACAGAATGATTTTTTTATTTATATCGCATGCTGTTGTTTTTAATGATATATGTATTGAAATTTGCTATTAGCTACTAACATGGTTTTATTCGATTATTTACATCATAATTATTTAATAGCACCTCTGTTAGAGGTGTAATGTCAATCAAAAATAGGACATCGTGTTCTATTTCTCTCATTAGTGGTCTATTTCGTGATATCGTACTAGTATTTAATTTAATTTTATACATATCCACCCGAAACCGGCATAAAACTAATTCTTAAAGTTTAATTTCTATTTATTAATATGTTTATTATATAAAATTATTTATGATAGTTTCGAATGGGTTGATGAAAAATAGGTATTGTAACAACAAAAAGTTAAATTATTGGCTTATTTTTAGAAACTTTGATTTTATGGCACTTATTGCTTATATTAATTTTATTTCATGAAATTATCTTTATATTTATTCCAAGTAATATTATTGATATTATTTACCATTATGTTGTTTTTGACTACATGATTTAAAATATATGTTATTGCTTTAATATACAAAAATATCTTGTGCAGGTTACCAACTTAATAGTCTCGCCCACAAATATATAGACCTAATATTATTATAAACATTGTTGATTTAAATTATTTATATTTCACAATATATAAATTAGAACCTGTTGTTTTTGCATACAGTATTTAATAATTTTCAGTTTAGTTTAGATTTTATAGTTCACACATTTATATACACTTCTGTGTTTATTTGTATATCTATTAAGTTAATTTTAGTTTAATTTACGTAGTTTACTCATTTATAAACACTTCGATGATAGATGTTTCTTGCTAGAATCAAACTGGCTGTAATAGTAGTTTTACTGTAGTTAGCAAAATATGTAACCTAATACAATTTCTCGCGGCTTCTCGGGTATAACAAGTATTTTGGAAATAACATACATTAATTAATAAAGTTCAAGTTCAAGATCTTTATTACTGTAAGTGGAACAAAAAAATTATTTATGAGGAGCTTTAAAATAATACAGCATATATAATTACATATACATGTATATTATTTACAATACAGAATAATGTTGGGAAGCGCTTAGCATTATCCATATAAACAATACATTCATGCACGAAAAATGCCTTAAATGACAAAATAAATAAACCAAACCAAACGTACATGCATACAAAATAAATTGCATGGATTAATAAGAAAGAAACAAAAACCTACTGCACTTGTACCAACTAAAGATATATACATGTACTTGTAGACATATACATGTACTTATACATTTGATAAACATGGATACAACGAACGAATATTATATATAACCAAATAGCGTAATTATGTAAATTATTGTTATCATGAAATATAAATACCCAAAATGATATCTAAATTATAAGATTGGAGTAATTAATTTTAAAGATATTTTTAAATATACGCAGTCATTAAATTTTATTATGTGGATAAATTACAAATTAACAAGCTCACTATTGGTTATAAATTATAAGCTAAATTATAAGAGTAAAAAAAGCGTCGAAATTGCTTATATTGCTTATACTTTTTTAGCAAGTAGTTTATAATTAAAAACATTTATAACAATGATATACATGTACATAACTACAATTTCACTAATGAGCCAGTATGAAAAAAAGTCATTTTCTTTTTTTTTAAATATAATACTGTATATACTGACACAAAATGGAAACGTAACACGATTTTGAAGTCGTCACGTAAAATACAAGAAAATTATTTGAAATGGAGTTTAACGTGTAAACATCTATGAATGCATCAACATTCGTGTACCTCATGATATCTCATAATTGCTAGAATAAGCTTTGGGTGTTAACTAATACGCGGCGGTGGGGGAGATGAGGTTGGAATCAGTGTTGAGTACCAACGTCCAAGAAGAGGTTTACAGGAAAAGTCAGAAATTCATTTCAATGGTAAAAATAATAATTAAAATTCTCAATAGGGCACAGACAGACAGACAGACAGACAGACAGACAGACATACACTTATAGATAATTATTAGTCTCACCCAATATATATAATAAAATACATTAAAACAATATAGAGGCCACTAGTTATGGAGTTATGAGACATTATTAAAAGTAATAAAAACAATAAATAAAACATGAGTAGTTAACCAAATAATAAAAAAAAAAACACCAAACCATTTAAACAAAATAAAACAGATATATAGTATTCTATACATATAAAAACCATTTGCATCTTTTGCACATAAAATAATATGTTTTGGCACATAAAACTGACAGGCGATAATCGCTAAAGACACAAAAGATGTGTCTTCTGTCGTTAATTTTTGAGCAGTGTTCATATAAAAAATGCTGGAAGAGAATAATAATATCACCACCTGTGTAGTTGTTGTTGTTGTTTTCTTATCTCACTGTAGGTTCTTCTATTCTCAAACCACGGTGTATAAATAACTCTAATAGATATACAGTACTTTTTTTGTTAAGTTGTAGGCATAGGATTCCTTTTTACGGAATTGTTCTTTTGTAAAGATTAAACAAACAATTTGCATAGTTTTTGGACGCAATCCAAACTCCATTTATTATACTTTTTTGGAGGTGAGGATAGCAATTTCTGAATTACTTTGTATTAACGTTTACGAAAAGAAAACTCAATACAAAACCAACAGACAGTGTGCATGAACTGACTTTGATTATACTCAGCTCCAACAGAAACGCAGAAATTAATGAAGTATATATTTCACTGGATGTTTCAATAAACTGCACTTACATAGTTAGAGTTCTCGAAAAACTGCATGGGTGTTAACACAAGTTAATTTGTGTGACATCTTTGCAGCTGTGAGCGCGGGAAGTTTTTAGAATAGGGTCGCCCCCTCCACGTGTTTCCTGGGAGTTTTTGAAAACAGGAATGGTGCACTTTCCTGTTATTGTCTGGTCAAATACATGTACTAGTAGTTGTTGAAAAATAATAATTTTGGAATATCTGAAAATCCCCGCAGAATATGCATTATAATTTCAAGTTTTAGTCTTGTATTTATAAATAAACTTACATTAAAATGTTTGAAGAATTTCTCCCACGAGTTAATTCAGTCTAATTTAACTGGGCAAATATTACACAATATACTTTGCTAAAATGTTATTTAATTTCCACATAATATTTATTTTACTAATCGCTTGTTAATGCTTTTTATATATTTTTCGTGTTTTTAAAAAAAATATAGAACACAATAAGTTTAAGGATCTGGAATTAAAACATATTTTATACATTTAAAACTAATAGGATCCTACTCCATTAATTGTCTTAGAGTCAATATAAAACGTGAAAGAACGATATGCATAACCGCTTACACTACAATATTTGAAATTCGATAAGTTGGCTGTATACACCATTAAAATTAGACTAACACATTAAATCCTATTTAAAATAATTTTATTGACAGAATATTTTAGCGATTTTCAGTGTGTTTTAGAAGTATCAAATGCAACGAAAACAAAACAAAATATAATATTTTAACAAAATCATAAAATACAAGCAATGACCATGATAAATAAATACAGATTTCTTAATATGTTTTCAAAATCAATAAAACTATATTTATGTTTGAAATTTTACGGTACTGTGTTTCTTGTTAGGTCGATTTATTTGCAATGCATCGCTGATTTCTTCACCCTTTTATCTGTATGTAAAAGCTAAGAATAGAGGAGAAACACAAATTACAGGTTTCTCGTTTGACGTTATGGCCTTTTGTTTGCAACTTGCAATATTCAGATAGAAGGGAACGTATTTTCAATAACGTCATCAATGTTTCGTTCATGTTTGTATCCCACCTATTATATACCATTGTGGTACAACGATTGTCCGTAATTGGATGTCAGTGTTACCTCGTATTAACAAGACAGCATTTCTGAATCTGTGGGTACAATATAGATATTTGTAATCAGTGGTGATGTTTGTATACAGGTATATCTTTTTTGACAGCAATTCAAACACAACCCCTGAGCATGACTGGACTGTTTATATATCTGTAGTTTATTATACAGGAGGAACTGTCCACCATTTTGAACAATACAGACATGTAAATCACATGGTTTTTTTTTATATTAAGCAATTTGCTATACATTATATATAAATTACATATACTAAAACCAGTCATACATCTACCTAATTTGACAGAAATAATATAAATGCAATTGACTAAATTTGTGAAATAAAGTTATACAATCAACTAAATTTGTGATATAAAATTATACAATGTCATGTAAATGTTCTATTCATAACAACTACTGCTATGCTATAATTAAGAAATTTTTGTTTACTTAATCTCAAAACTACAAACAATAAAAATGAAATGGACTAAATTTGTGATATAAAATTATACAATTGACTAAATTTGTAATAAAAAATTATACAATGTCATGTAAATGTTCTATTAATAAAAACTACTGCTATGCTATAATTAAGTAACTTTTTTTTCACTTAATCTCAAAACTACTTCCCATTGGACAGGATATCCGAACGCTGTGCGTGACACGGTGAAAAAACCCAACACGAACAGCATGTTGCCGTAGTTGTTGGCTGGTATAATCTCATGCCATAGCCACGTGAGTCCATTTGTATATTTTTCTATACTGTTAGTTAAACAACAAAATCCGATATGTTATTCAGCAGTTGTGAAAGTCACGCGGCGTGTTTTCCTTGTTTGATCATTGTATTCTGATTCGCTAGTATCCTGGCACAGTTGTCAATCTTTCATAACATGTTGTTTTAATATATACTGAGGGTTTTAATATGTATACAGCGATGAACACTGTTGACATTGATACAATGAAAATACCACGACAAATCAAGAACTCATTATCCATACTCAAATTGTTGTTTGGGTAATTGTATGTGCCAAAAATAATTATGGTAACAACAAGTTCGCTGAAAATATTCTTCGGACCGCGTCTGCTAAATAATAGGTTTGGGTTTTCGTGTGAAAAGGTAATAGGCCCTTATTATATAATTATACTGAACAGTAGTTTTTATAACTGTATAGACCCATTAGAACCGTTGAGTTTTTCCCGTTCCAAACAGTGATATGCAATACGTTTGCAATAGCTTATTGTGGTAATTTAGTACGATACACATTATTTTAGACAAAAGTACACATTATTAGCTACTATAACCATTTTCGACGACCAGAAACACATAATTATTATTTACCTATATTGATATTGTAGGCAATAAGATGTAAATAAAAGTAAATTTTAATAATAATAAAATCTATATTATCATACGAATGTCGCAGTTTCTATAAGCTGAACGATTAAAAGAAACATGCTGGCTTCCCCCAAATTTTTTTTACAATTTAGAACTGCATAGATCTACAATGCGACACTTATTGATCGTGTTTCATAGGAACCTCGTGTCATTAATCAGATGTTACGTTTTACACACACCCTACTTCTACAAACTATTATCTCACACTTTTCAAATCACTCTGATCACTTCTAAAATCCCCTCTCCAATATGTCCCTGTGACCAAGCCGCAGAAACTGTTGAAAACATCCCACAATACTGCCAAAAATCAGTTTATGGAGACCAGGGGCGGGTTTAATGGAGAGGTTATAAGGTCACTTGCGACTGCCTTAGCTATGACATGAAACTACAATTACGTCGCCGCTGTAAGTTGTATCGATACACACGACTGTGGCAGCGCAATCGTTCGGACGACTTTATGCTACCATTGCGTTAAGCAACGCTCATTAAACCGGCCCCAGGAATCCCTCCGTGTCGCTGTGAGATTCATCCTGGCAGCAAAAATCTATTTGTGATATCATTAAAAGAAGGAACGAAAAGAAGAAGAAGACTTCTAAAATCGGTCTTACAGATCTGGTCAAAGTGGATGCTTTTAAAAATGACACAGTTCAAATGAACCTGTTATTTTTATCGCACACCAGTAGAACCACTAATGTATCAAACGTTTACATTCCAAGACCAAAAAAAGCCGTGTCTATAGCTGAAATGCAGGAAAGAGGAACACACCAATTACAGTTTATTAATTTACTCATATTTGCAATAAACGATGCAATATTTAAGAGAAGGGAAGTAACATGCTATAGGTTTTCAGAACTGGTCACAAAAATATTTGGATCAAAATGGAAACTTTTTGGCGTTAATTGTGATATGTAATATAATAATATAATTATAGTTATGAATATAATTATTACATGATTGTTCATTTGTAAATTTATACAAAATAGAGCGTCGAGAAATGTTTATAAAATAAATGTTTTCAAAAGTGTATTCGCGGGCTTTTTATTAAATGTTTTATTCAAAAGTGTGTTCGGGCACTTAAACTAAAAAAAAAGTTCTTAAAAAAGTCCTATCAAGTTGGTCAGCCTGATTTAATATGCAGAAACATGTTACAAATTGTATATATTATATTGTAACTAAACTCCTTTCAGACAAACTCCACGTGTTTCTTATACATCCCAGTTGCGCAATCAACATGTTGTAATGAATTGACAACCCAGTGAGCGCACCGAAACAAACTTTCTATGTTATTAGATTAATTAACGTAGTCGATCAATATTTAGACAAATTGTCTCAATTAGCCGTATGCATTGGCATGTATATATCGTGTTTCCCAGGAGATGAGATGTCAGAAAGGGCCGCTCGAGTTCCCCAAGTGCTTCTGTTCAGAAACCGACACCAGGTGACCAGATACTAATCACTGTATGACAACTACGTTTATTTCTTCAAACTGGTGTGGTAAATGAACATTGACAGGAAAAACAGGTGCTCCTTGCCTTGTCCATTGCCGTGCGCATTTCTTTTTGATAATATTCTTTTCTTTACTTTGTTGTTAGTAATTACATTGTGATTAATGGTGCGTGCTTGCCGACCAGCGGTGTGCCCTCAGTTGCGCGATTTCTGACCTTTTCAAAAGACCAGTGGTTTTACTAACCCACATAATGATAAAATCAATTTTTAGGTTGTTGACACTACACTGACCTAAACTGATATTAATTACTTCAGTGGTCAAAAACAATTTAAAATGCCAAGTACATCAATAAAAAATCCACTTGTGTGCAAGTGGGATTCGTTAGTTAGTTAGCTATAACTGTTTTACGTGCTTGTATACAATTAAGGTTCACACACGTCTATCATGGTCATGTAGTCCCGCTTCCTCGACTGCCTGTCCAGGACAGAAGTTAGTGTTATAGTATGACAGAGGAAACCCGCTACTCAAAATTGTTAACCCAGGATTCGAACAACCGGGCCCTGAAGTCTATGTAACTTACTTTCTACTTGTTGAAACGAGGAAGAAAAAGAAGTTATCCATATTCGCAGCTTTCGTAGATTTTCGTAAATCCTTTGATCATATCGACAGGTAACTTCTCTGAGGTAAGCTTCAAGATTCAGAAATTCGGGGGAAATATGTTCAATGCCATACGTGCTATTTATGAAAATGTCAACAGTTTTAAAAACAGAATGTTTTTCTGTAAATTGTGTTGATAAACAAGGTTGCTTACTTTCCCGTTGTCTATTTTATCTGTTTATTAACGACTTGGCCACATCTACAAAACCTTGGCATTGGTGTTAATGTTGATAACGAGATTATACGCGTTTTTTTTATATGCCGATGATATTCTCATCTTAGCTGAAAATGAAAAAGACCTTAATAGCCTTCTTAACTTTCTCGGACAATAGTGCATTACAAATAGAATGAGGGTCAATGCTGAAAAGTAAAAAATCGTTCATTTTCGTAATCTATCGACTGCTTTGTCTAAATATGTGTTCACGTGTGACTTTGGTCTTGTTTTATGCGAATTTCTATACTTATAGTGTTACAGCGAAATCAATTGCTAGTAGAGTATTGGGACTACTCATTGCTAAAAGCAAAAACATGGGTGGTAATGCCGTTTAATGTATTTATAAAGCTTTATGATAATTTGGTATTACCAATAATTAGTTATTAAAACCGAATTGTTTTCTGTAAATTGTGGTGTTAAGCAAGGCTGCTTACTTTCACCATTTTTTTAAAATTTTGTTTTTAACGATTTGGCCATATCTTTAAAAAAAAACTTGGTATTGGTGTTAATGTTGATAACGAGATTAAAAGTGTACTTTTATATGCCGATAATATTCTCTCTCATCTTAACTGAAAATAAAAAAAGACCTTCAAAGCCTTCTTAACTGTCTAGGTGAATCGTGTATTACAAATAGAATGAGGGTCAACGCTGAAAAGTAAAAAATCGTTCATTTTCGTAATCTATCGACTCCTTTGTCCCGATGTGTGCTCACATGTGGAGAGACTGTTAGACAAGACAAATTAATGTTTTTAAATACCTTGGTCTTGTTTTATGCGAATTTCTAGACTATTGTACATTTATTGTATTGTATTGTCCTGTATAGTATTGCACCGTATTGTATTGTATTGTATTGTATTGTACTTGTACTTGTATATTTATGTCACCTTCATGTTTATTCACTATTGCAGCTTCACTCTGAATCTTTGTAAATCACCTCTATGTGTGGTGATCTGAGTGTAATAAAGTTCTGTTCTGTTCAGTTTTACAGCTAAGGCAGTTGCACTCTCTGCTAGTAGAGTATTGGGACTACTCATTGCTAAAAGCAAAAACATGGGTGGTAATGCCTTTTAATGTATTTATAAAGCTTTATGATAATTTGGTATTACCAATAATTACCTATGGTGCATCTATTTGGGGCACACATGATTACTCATTTATTTGTAGGTATGCTTGATGTTTGATATACTTTGATTTTAATAGTATCTCATAACACCATAAGGAGTGACCGTTATATATTGTATTTTATACAAACTTTCTAAAAATGTATTTTATTGTATATATTGGGTGAGACTTTAATAAATTGTCTGTCTGTATGTCTGTCTGTCTGCCCGCCTGTCTATCTGTCTGTCTGTCTGTCTGTCTGTCTCTCTGTCTGTCTGTGTTAGCTAACGTGCTAATATGAAAAATAAATAAAACAAACAATGGCGGCCTGAAACAGTGCAGGTATGAAAACAGTTCTCATCATAAACAGATTGTTTCCACCTGTCCGCAAACAGAACGGAAATCAGTTGCCACCTATTAATAAGATTAATTAGACAGGTTGGCCAATATTTTGATAAATATTTCCAATTAGCCCCGCACATGTGACTCCCAGGCATGCAGTGGTTTGTGAGACAGAAGCCACGAAGGCTGCAGATTGGAGATCCAGGTCTTACAAACTATTGCATAACAGAAACCGACCAGAAATTCTAAGTCTACGACCACTGGTCACCGAAGATCAAAAAGTTGATCAAAGATGTGCACTGCAAAAACAAAATGTGTTCTGTATTACAGGAAATTTGTGGTGAAATTTAATTGAGAGTAGCGCGCCAAAAAAAAGTCAAACAAATTTTTAAAGGAAAATGTCGTTTTGCAGTGACTAGGAAGAAACACAGTTTTTAATTTATTGTGAAAAGACTAAATTTCCATTTATTAA
>JAUTCZ010043377.1:0-12441 GCA_032273805.1 Melanodrymia brightae | reverse complement strand
TGCTATTCTGTCTATGGGATAGTGCACATAAAAGACCCTTTGCTGTTTTTCGGTAAGAGTAGCCCATGAAGCGGCGATAGCGGGTTTCCTCTGAAACCATGTGTCAATAACCGCTGATTTATAATCGATGTGTTTCTAGAGGCGTCGTTAAATAAAACAAACTTTACTTTATTGCTTACAATATCAATATTTGTATATCCTATGCATTTCAATTAAGGTTCCAGCACGTCTATCATGGTCAGACAGTCCAGCTGCCTCGACTGCCTGTCCAGGACAGAAATTAGTGTAGATGAAACCCGCTACTCCAATAGACAGGACAACATTTACAGGTACACAGTTGTTTATAAGATAATTTAAAAACATTTATTTCTACAGAAACCACCATAAAAATTAATGGAAAAAAAATTATGTTCTCGATGTTTCGTCAGTTAAAAACTAACATTCTCAGTTGTTTATAAGGGAAGATAATACAGTTATTATGCCCTAAAATTGTGCAATTAACTTGTAAAGATGTTGAAGGACTTCTCAACAAGCATTAGACATGCTATAATTACATGTATAATAATTATATAACATAATTATATTAATTTTTCAGGATTTTTTTGTAGACTTTTTGGTGTTAATTTTTATTACCATATCAACTACTAACTAGTAAATTATGTACTATTATAAAAATACTTACATCCTAATTGTATTACTTGCAATAAATGAATCCTTCATGCCTAGTATTAACATTTCGTAATTTTTCAATTATTGCATTGCCCACCAAAATCCCTCAAAAATCTATTCAAAAAAAAAAAATCTGGTTACATTAAAGGTACTAAATATAATATATAATAATATAATTTGTCAACAATGTAGTAATAAAATGATAAAACAAACTTGACCATAATTTCAAGCCATAATTTTAATTAAAGTTTACATAGGAAATCTGCACTAAATCGTACATTTTGTGCTATTAATATTGTTGTCACTTAATTCTTCATATAATTTTATTAAATTTAACACAAAATGGTCATAATTTTTATTTGTGCTGCTTCCATCTCTTATCCGTTTGCCCATATGTCATCTAAACCAAATGTATCGGGGAAAAAACACCATACAAGCCCCAATAAAGAGTCTAATGGTGTCGTTATTAAATAAATAAACTTTATCTTTAAACTTCAAATTTATTTATTTATTCTCGGCTTGAAACCTAAAATAGTATTTTGAAAAGGTTAATAATACAGATCTGTATTAAACCTGTAAAAACACCACCTATTATTTAATCTGCTATTACTTCAAGTTACAAGTTTACGCCATATCAAAAAACAAATCATTATGAATTCAATTTTTACTCTTGCTTCAGTCAACGAGAACGGAAGCATTATCCTCGCCGTGTGTGGGGATCGGACCGCTCTGCTACTTTCTATCGCGACGTTGTTGTCTATGAAAGCATCGCAACATGCCCGGAGTCGAGTTTGTTGACATCGTTTGACGTAGCGCTCCCTACGAGTTACTAAAATCACGAAAACCGCGTCAAAAGCGTTGAATGGTCTGTTCAGCTAGATGCACGGATCGGGTCGCCGACTGTATGTGCAGAATTTCAATGAGGTTGTCGCAGTAATTAGCAGAGTGATGCCAGAAAGGAACACTGACACTCGATTGAGCTTCTTTGTGCGAGCGTGTAGCGAGTCTTTTCATTGCGATATAGGCGACTTGTCGGCCTGACATTCCAGCTCTACCTGTGTGTTTACACAGGTGCTAGATGGGTAGTGTGTTGGGCGGGCCACTGGATGAATGCATAACTGTCGTGCTTGTCCCTCCCTCCTCCGACCAACTTTGTTTGCAGTTGCTTATTTTATTATCTCTCTAAAACACTTCTCTCTACAGTTAGTAGTCAATTTGGAAACTTCACATCCATCAGTTGTCCAATCTATTGTTGTTTCGAGTGTGCTGCTACTATACGGATCTTAATTACCATTATGTCATAAATTATTTATATTTTTGTTCCATTATTATTTTTTATTTTTTTATTTTATTTTTATTATTATTATTATTATCATTATCATTATCATTATCATTATTATTATTATTATTATTATTATTATTATTATTATTATTATTTGGCTTCCTACGTGATGTGATGAATATTTATTCTATGCAAATATATTATTATATCAATGTCGCTGATATCATACTATATTATTATAAGTTTGTTAAACTTGTGTTTAATCCTTTTGTAAAAAGAACAAAATGTTTTCAATGAATGAATATTTATATTATTATGGAGGAAAACGAAAACCAGAATGGGTGTGTGTGTGTGTGTGTGTGTGTGTGTGCGTGCGTGCGTGCGTGCGTGCGTGTGTGGTGGGGATGGGAGTGATAGGGGAGCGATCCGTTCTGTTTTGTTGACCACATAAGCGATTGCGCTCTATTTGTTATTAAAATACATAGAATGAAACATCGAATGTTCCGTCGTTTGCAGAGTATTATTATAACACCATATGGATTAGTATTAATTGCTTTTAACTCTTGTTTAAATGCTCCCGTCTTTGGAAATCCTGACCGCTAGGCGGAAACGTTGGAATAAGACATTATTTGCTTCTTTCTTTTCTGTATATAAAATGAGTTAAAGAATATTTAATAGAATATGGTTTTCATACCTTCAGTTATGGTTAGTCCGAGAACACTCTGACTGACAAGGGTCTAGATGGACATTTACCAGGCAAATGTCCATCTAGACCCTTGTCAGTCAGAGTGTTCTCGGAATATTGAACATAATTATATTATAGTAAATTGATTTGAAGATAATTAATTAATGAGTCAATAACAACTACCTTTACTGATGTATAGTGTACATGCAATTTAAACGACAAAACATTGACTTGGCCAAATGCGTATCTCTGCACAAGGCGAAGTGGAAGGGTTATGCTAATACCTGTTCCAATAGGAGAGAAGATTATGTCCTCTTTTTTAATTGTAGAGGGGAGATTCTGCCCGGGTAGATTTGGTCCAGTGTGGCGTCTGACCTGGTGAGGATGGGATGGGTGGGGGGTTGAGGTGGCAAGGGTATTAATTTTGTCCTTTCCTCGAGAGCACATATAGCATAATAATTATGATAGTGTACGTAGTTTTTATTGTTTTATACCGACAGTAAACTGTAATTTTAGCTGAACACCCAGATTCTCTTCATGGAGTACTTAGTGTTTTTAATTTGGTCACGGTGTACGAATACCCCAAGGAGCGTTATACAAGCACAAATAATGATATTTTGTAAACGAAACAGAAATTGAGTGCCACTGTTTGCACTGTATGGCAAATATATTGACATAGTTAATAGCTATATCTGGGCAATACATTTACTTATAATGGGAGATTCTGGACAACAAAGGAAGAGCTAATAGATTAAGCAACTAAAGCAATATACATGTACATGTGCATGTATAGCAAGATGATATAGTTTGCCATAGTACATGTAGTTGATAATCTTGACATACAACTGAAATTATTTGGCATTATCAATTTTATTGTCTTGCTGCAAAATATTGAAGTTTGAAAAACTAGATGATATTGAACGTCCATTAAACAAATCTGCTGATTTGAACTAGATTTCCTTAAGATACTAAATATATACATGTACTAGAATCATTAAATCCTACGATCATAATAATAATTATAATGTTATCGTAAAGAATAAGATTTACCATCCATATATTATATATTATATAGCATATCGCGTTGTGTTTAGTTTATATGATTTTTATTCGATCTATAACGGGGGGTAACGGGCGGATAGTTTACCACATATTTATATGTATATGGATGCATATGTAATAGGAAACATGCATGTATTCTAGATCTAATAAACGAAGAAATAAGAATACAACTGTACATAAAATAAATATTAAATACTGCTTGCATGGAATAAGAATGTATATAGAGAATATATTTTTAATTTGATGAACTACATAGTAAATACATGACCCTTTCCATGAAATTATTATTATTATCATTATTACACATATGCATGTATGTTATTTTTGTTTTTCAACTTAGTGATACCTACAGGTTTCAATAACGAGATTGTAAAACAAACATTTAATTTACTTATACATTTTTTGAAGAGTTGGAATAACTTTGCCTCGAAAATGTTGTGCTTAGTTAAACGAATAAAATAAATTTTAAGTATCTCGACAACAAAAGCAACATATTCGTGTTAACACATACATGTATTCATTTAATAGGAATATGTTAATATGCGTACTCACATTTTAATTAAATGACTCAGATGATGCCCGATGGACTACCTTACTTTCACCTTTATCATACGTTTTCGTTGCTCTGGTGGGTCAGGATGTGCTTAACTTTAGCGAACACTTGATACCATAACTAGATCTAAATTAAACCGAAGTATTTTATAAATTACATGCTTCAATTACATTATTTCAAAAGGTTATTAACTATTTAGTATTTTCATAAGTTAAAAGTTGAATTAGATAAAAAAAAAAAAACCTGAGGTCGTCTGTAACAGTCTTAATAAATTGTTTCATCGACATTGAATTATAAAATGGGGTTCACCTTCCATTTCATTGGAATTACAAACTACATAATATTTAATTTGATGCCGTTTCGATATTTCTATATCTACCTAATTCTACATTTAATTATCAATATATCTATATAATCTACCAAATTCTATAATTAAATTATGGATATTCCTATATCTGCCAAATTCTATATGTAAATTAAACGCTAAATCTTTTAAATAAAGCATGACTTTTGGATTTTTTAAGTTAGCTTTTACTTAAATTCATTAATAAATATTTTTAAAAGTTCCTTTTGATGCGGTTCTTATTCCACTATAGCATTCCTGCATTCTTTCTTTAATATTAAAAATATCATTATCAACATTCTTTACAATTCTATATTATAAAGACGGTGCGGTTTTTAAAATTAGAATTTCAATAGTAAAACTTAATGTTTTTTTTTATAAGAATGGGTCTAACATTGTGTTTTTAACATGTTTCCTCGTGTAGTAATTACCCACCAAGGTACGGGGCTGTAAATTACACTGTTTTAAAGTTAGTTATAACTTATTTACGTGCTTATATCCAATTAAGGTTCAAGCACGTCTGTCGTGGTCACAGTCCAGCCGCCTCGGCTGTCTGCCCACGATAGAAGTTAGTGTTAGTATGAGAGAGGAAACCCGTTACCCCAAATTGATAAGTAGCAAGCGATCTTTCATATGCACTTTCCCACAGACAGGTTAGCATATACCACGGCCTTTGTTAAACCAGTTGTTCCCACAGACATGTTAGCACATACCACGACCTTTGTTAAACCAGTTGTGGACACTGGTCGTGTTTTAAAGTGATTACCAAGGTATATAAACAAACCACACTTCTGCTCCACGAAGCGACCTCAGTTCAAATCAGCACAACTGCCTATGATCTAGATTATATGTTGTTCATATTGCAAAACTATTATTTTAGTTTCAAAAAAGTCCACTGGACTAAAGAGTTATCTGGAGATTGCCATCACATATAAAATTCTGTTTTGAAGCAATTGTAAATCTTATATTTTGCATTAAACCGTTTAAACCAAGCGTCACGTCGGATCTTCGCTTGGTCAAGAACAGCACTAATGAAAGACCTTGTGTTGCGGAGGATCAACTATTTTACTTTTGCCGTCTAAACATGGACAATTCGAAATTCGAAAAGAATCCCAAAGCTAGTTTGTTGGAAAACGTTTTCTGTGTTGAACCTTCCCAGGGTAGAGTACAAGACGGCCATTGTTTCTGGCCGCTGTTCTGGCGGATAGGCGTCACACCAATGTCATGAAGCTTGCACACTCCATCCGATCAATGCAGTAAATCAACTTAACATTAGACTGACGACATTAGAACTATTACCGCCGACATCCAATCAACGCCCGGAATCGACTTAGCAGAATTCCGACGTCGGTAATGGCAATGTCTGTCAAGTTTGTAGTTCGTGGCGGGACTTTGACGTTTTCGTGAAAAATTTTCCTCAAAGGAAAGACGACCCATCAATGAGATGCTCTCAATATGTGCAGTGTTTTCTTCAAAGCTTGGTGCCGTTTCGCTAAGATGGATTTAAATTCTGTTTAAATATACATCAGGTGTTTTACAATCTGTTTTATCTTCCTGGATAATCGCATTAATAACAGTATGATACATTTAAAACTATATCTCCAATGTCCTTTTAACCATTCGATCACAGAAGTCCTAAATAATTATAATTATTTTGTTCTCTGGGTGTTTAGTATTTTGTGGACTTTTGTTTGGACATGGTATAGAATAATCATTCAAAACAGGGAACACAAATCTCTTATAGTCTTGTATTTATAGCTACAATGTAAACTAACGGTGAGCTTAAATATTAACTTATTGACATAACATACTAGTAATTTAAAAGCAAATTGTTCAACTGCAGAACACGTATCTAACTACAAGTTTTCTTTCTAATGTTCTCACTTTGTTAGTTTGTCTTGCCTATTAGTAACGTACACATCTGAATATGAAATATTAAACGAGCTACAATGTATATCATTATCAAAACTACGTCATTAGTCAATTATTTTGATTTGTCACGAGTTTTAGGGAGCGAAAAACTTAATATTAAATGATATTGAAGAACAATATTATATTTATTAATGCCCTCCCCCACCTTTTTTTATATCGCAGATAACATCAAATTTTCATTTGTATTCAAACGGTGTACGTCCATGATGAACAAGAAACAAACACAATGAAAGCAAGTTTTACGTTACGTTATGTTACATTACAAACTTTGGACACGATCCACTACCAAATAGGCCTGGGTGCTCTTTGTAATGGTGACTTGATATTTAGTACAACTTTGTTTGGTTAGCAACTGTCAAAATAACAAGTGACATGGCAAGTTACTAATAAATATCACTTTCGATATTTGCAGTGTGGACACAATTATCACAATACAATGTACACATGTATATGCAATGTCATCCCGGTTATATTGGACTACTTGGGTAATACTAATAGAGAGCATTGGAGGAATGTTCAATTCATATTACATTTTAAATGCTCGAATGAAAGGTATCTTGTAGTTGTAGATAGCCCTAATATGCATATGATTTTTAATTGGCAGTAATCGATTTCAAAGCTGCAAATTTAGGATTTATTCTCTCAACTTCGGTAAAACAAATTCGTTAAATTATATTAATTAATAATTTTGAAATTTACTCACATCTTAGATACCAATTCGGTAGCGCCTATTTGAATTTCATAGTTATGTCTATGGGAATTCAGGAAAGAAAGCTCTTTGAAAAAAGACTTTAAAAAATACGTCCAAAAACAATATTGTTCGGGAAAATTTAAATTTCAAAATTAAACACTTTTATTATTTCTTTCCCCACCCATTATAGTCACATAAAATATAAATACAATTTACATGTATTATTTATTGTATAATTCTTCTGACGTCATTCTATTGTTCTGAACGTGTATTATTCTAAAGTATTAATTGCGATTTATTTGTATCGCAATTATGATTAACCATGTATTGGTTCTTAGTTACAGTCCTACCTTCCACAAAACGTATTTTAAATTGCCTGATATAAAGCGGGAGAAATAGCGTATTCGTAACAAATAAAAACCCGGAAGAAATAAAACTACTTCACCGAATCGCATCTGTTTGCATTATAAAGTTCAATCCTAACTTATATCTATAAAATTTATAACGGTCCTCGGGATTACGTCAATAAAATCAATTCCTCTAAGCGCGCGGACGCACACACACACACACACACAATTTAATAATACATATAAACACATCAATAAAGTCAATTTGATAAATCAATAGTCAGTTTGATTTGTCTACAATTCCATCAACATTCACGATTGTTACAATGCAAGAAAGACAACTCATAAAACCAAGTACAGTAGACAACATTAGTTATCTCGCTTTGACACTACAATGCAGAACAAAAAGTTCGCGGACAAAATATCTTCGAAATGAAAGGTGACGAAACCTTAAAATTTTGGAAACATCGAAGATTAAAAAAATCCACTAAATCGTAACATTCTTGTAACATGGTTGATACCCAATTCAAACAGCTCATCCACTATAATTTAATGGAGAACAAAATATAGGACTTTTAAAACTTTTGGTTTGGGAAGTATGGTGCCAACCTAACAATAATAATTTTTAAAATGAATATAGGCCTACATGTCACATTAATGGCTGTGCATATACCAATAATTAGTAGTCCTGCGAACATTACTTGCAAGTTTATTTGTAACAAAGATTGAACCATGTTGTCAGTCTACAGCTCTAAAACTAGTATCAACAATATTCTTAACTCTGACATTTGCTAATACTTTATTACATGTTATATCAATAATCATCACAACAAACACAACAACAGCTGTTAGAGTAACATGTTAGAATAAAACTGTTAGCTTCACATAGCTACAGGATATTGTGACCAGAGTATTACATGATGGTTCTATGACAGATATCAAAGTAGAATTTTGTACACAAGACTAATGATATATTCAGGGGCCTAAACATTTCTATATTTTGTGAAAGAAGAGTGGAAAATAGCAAAAGTGTTGTAGTAAAATAATGAGGAACACAAATATAATATCTACCGGTAATTTATTACCAGAATGCAGTTCAGTTATAACATAGCAAAAATAATGAAAATCTCTAAGTGATAAAGATCAAGTTTGTTTGTTCATAAATGTCAATGTTATTTTTCAGAATCTGAACAAAGTTAGTATTGGGTTTGACCCCTTCTATTCCCTGAACCTTTTAATTCTAGCATAGAACACAGATCAACTGTGAATCCATGTTTGTACATGAACAGTAATCCAAACATGGCTTTTATCCCATCCCTGCTTTCCGAACATTGTTTGGATTATGAAAGACACTGATATTTATGCACGACACCACTGGAGCAGATTGATTATCTAAACAATCATCAGCTACTGAATGTCAAATACAGTGATTTCAAGACACATCACAAGAAACTTGCTTTCACATTTGTTATTAACAGAAAGGGATCTGTTGTGTGTTTTTCCACAGATAGGACACAATAACAACACCCTATATCAATTTAACTAAAGTAATCCTTTCTCCCTTCTTTTTTCTTTGTTTTGGCAAAACCATATCTTGTAGGGCGTATTTGTATTTTTAATAAAAACCAAAACTTGAAAACATTAAATGTTTCAATAATAACTATGTTTTATATGCATGTATACTCTATAATATATAGAGTGTGCATACAAAACATTGTCATTATAGAAAAACATAATGTTTTAAAGTTTTGCCTTCTAATTATGCACATTAAAATGTGTTTGTTGTTGTTATAAGTTATTAACATGCATATATTAAATGAATGTTCCACTCAGTTCTGGATATGCAGACCAGCTGCTACCTCTGTTTTTCCATGACACAAGGTAATACATGTGTATTAGTACGAGAGGAAACCTGCTGTTGGCACACAATTTAACTACTCTTATTCAATAAGTAGCAAGGAATCTTTTATATGCATTTTTCCACAGGACAGCACAAACCACAGCCTTTGTTATGATCACTCTGAGTACATGTAGCTGTACACCTCTCCAATGAGTATTGCAGATACACTCACTCTGTGTATCAGCGGTAGTAGAATTCAAACCTAATTGTTGACTTTTACAATGATACAAGTGATATGGACACTTTTACATCAACTCGTGGCATTTTGAAATTCCACGTGGCAAAGCCGAACAAAAAATTTGGAAAAAAAGTATGAAAGATACATTGTTGTAAGACAGATTGAAAAGAGAGAAAAAGTATGAAAAAGTAAGATCAATCGTTGGACAGACTATGTGTATTACATGTAGTTAGCAATGAAAATGTATTAAATTACAAACTGCGTTATGATGCACTTGTGGAAACACTGATCTAGTATAAATTAATAAAAACACAAACTGTGTATTGGCAAGATTGAAACATAAACGGTTTGCATGGCATTTGACAGTTTTGGAGCGAGGCATAGCTCAGCAGTGGAGTGTCCGTCTATGGCTTGTTTGGTCGACAGGATCAATGCTCCTCAGGGGATCCATTGGGTTCTTTCGTGTTCCAATCAGTGATCCTCGACTGGTCTATCAAAGGTTGTGGTGTATGTTATCCTGTCTGTGGGACAGTGCACATAAAAGATCCCTTGCTGTTATTCAAAGAAGACTAGCCTATGTGGTGACAGCAGATTTTCTCTGTGACAAAGTGTCGCAATAACAGTGCATTTGACATCGAATAACTGCTGAGTGATAATCAATGTGTTCCAGTGGTGTTGTTAAACAAACAAACTTTATCTTTTGACAGTTTTCACAGTTTTATCTGAGCTTTGTGATGTAGTCAGCAGTCATTCTTTGGTCATCATATTGAACACAATGCTGGCCATAATATAATTATAGTTGATTAGGAATAATTTAGCTCGGAGTTTTGTTTAGTAAACTTAACCAGTGACATGTAAAATAATATGACTAGTTAAAAAATAACTCTAGCAATACATTCTTTGGCATGAACGCATGTTAAAAATTAATCGTCTATAAACATAAAATATATTGTTGTACACTGTACTTAATAAAAAGTGTTAATAAAAAATATATTTACCAGTACTGAAATACCTAAAATCTGTTGATTTTGCCTAAAATCTGTTGATTTTGCCTAAAATCTGTTAATTTTTATAAATGAATTAAAAACTTACTTGAAACAATAACAATAACAGCTTTTGCAAGCCAAAAATATTATGATTTAAATTAACTTGTGTCAAGAACCAATAGTTTGTCACAGTTATATTTAATATAACTCCCTTTCAAAATAGCAATATTTCACCAGGATGTTTATTGGAAATATAAATCATGTTACAGCAGCTAACAGACAGAGACTGTGATATATTAAATAGTACTGTCGGTAATGTCTTCTACCCTGTAGCATTTTGCCATTATAAACCTATCACGCATCAGTTTAAAAAGAGTATAGTAATTGCAGAAGAGCATCAGTGCTAGAGATATGATGTGACTCCACTCCATACACTGGAGAAGTCTGAAAAATTGATATGCTACAAGAAGCCAGCCCAGAATCAGTAACCAGTTGATCACCCGCAATGGTCTGTGAAATAAAAACTGAAAACAAAATGAAAAATAAATTCTTAACATAATCTGAAAATATGAAAGTAACAAAAGTAACTCTACTTTTTAATTAAGTTCTAATTGTGTGAACATTACTGTAGGACTGTTTTCCAATAAAACATAGTTGTGCAAGATTTTCTATTATAAGTACTAGGGCTAGCACAGCCGTGTCACTTGCTGCCCTTTCCCTTCCTTCCCTCCCCCACCCATACCCCCAAATTATTTTGCACACTCTAAAAGATATTCAACCCGGTTAGCCGGCACTGTATCATGCCAATGCATGATATCTACAAAATAATTAAAGTCTCCATTGAAGACCAAATTTAAACAAACTTTGGAAAGAAAATGTTTAAAATTGCTTGTTACTCCTCATACAAATACCTCGCCAAAAACATACTCAGCTTTTACAAGTTCTAACAGTTCTATTGCCTGGAGGTGCAATACAGCAGAAATGCTTGGCACCAAAATGAGTGACCGACCCCCTTTAAAGCAGTGAAACAAATGTTACTAGTTGTACTCACATAAAACCTTGTGTGCATGCTGTTTCCTGGTTCAGCAGTAACATTGATACCTTCTGCTTTAAACAGACCTCGCACATGTTTAACCAGCGCACCTTGTGGCCACACTTGCAGCTCTGACCATCTGAAGGAGACAGAAGGAAATATTTTGTTGTCATAAATGCAGTAAAAAAAAACAACATGTTTGTCAGTATTGTATGAAACATGTGAATGGAACGCTGTTACATGTATATATACCGGTAAGTGTATCAGAATAAACTGTTACTTGTATATAATTGTATCAGAATAATTTATGCATCGTTTGGAACATGCAACACTGTTACATGTGTTACTGGCTTCAGCTAGAAGGAACTTCCCTTTAGAGCATTTGCCACACAGACGATCCTGGTTCGCACCTCTACAGTGGAGGTTGAGATACCTGTTACAATTTGGAGCCGACATAGGGACTGGGTGTGTTCTTAGTCCAAGAATAATAACCTGTATCAGCTCAACTGCCCGTGCCTCACAGCTTCACTTTCAATAGGAGTATGTAACCAGTGTTTGTATAAAGAGCTCCTACTGGCTGCCGCTAGTGGGAACTTCTCTTTAGCTTAGTTGGTAGAGCACTGGCCAGTCACACAGAGGATTCTGGTTCGCACCTCTCCAGTGGATGTTGAGATACCTGTTAAAAATGTAATGTGTTTGACTTCAGATGTGAATTCGACGACAGTACAGATAGCTAGTGAGAAACACTTGAGTTGGTGCAGTCTGGGCTTCATGCGCAGT
>JAUTCZ010043366.1:0-12443 GCA_032273805.1 Melanodrymia brightae | reverse complement strand
GGGTCCCTTTACACCTGGGGCAACTCAAACCTTTTGGAACTGTGACAACAATTAAATCTCACTTGGCTCCCGCTCTATTATATGGATACGGGGCGGGACGTAGTTCAGAGGTAGAATGACTGCTTGTGGTGGTATGGGTGGAAAGATCGATCCTTCACAGCGCAAAACACTTTATGGGCTAGGCCTATTTTCCGTTTCAGCCAGTGATACACGACTGGTTTATCAAATTCCGTGTTGTGTGCTATTATGTCTATGGGGTAGTGCACATAAAAGGTCGTTTTATGCTTTTCGGTAACAGTAGCCCATGTAGCGGCGACAGCGGGTTTCCTCTGATACCATGTCTGAATATAACCATGCGTCTGACGTCCAATACTCGCTGATTTTAAACAAACTTTATATATTTAGGGCCTATATGGATGCTGCATGTTAGTCTTACATAATTAATGAGGTCTATGTGGAATCAATATGAATTCTATAGTATACTAAATACAAATTTTATTGTAAAATAATACATCTAAAAAATATACATATACATGTTTATCACAGATTGTTTCGTCTTCATACTATGTGTACCTAATTGTTTAACTACATACGGTAGATCTATACAAATATAATATAGTTCTGTTAGGTGTTCAGTTAGTTGTGGGATTAGTTTGTCAGTCGCTGGTATTTACAAAATGTATGTATGTATATTATAGTAAAAAGATCGTGATCAATCTGCCATTAAATCACCTTCATTAATTCTTCACACTTTTAAATATATGAAGACAATAAACTTTGTTTACAACCTTCTCCTTACTCAGACTGAGTGTGTTGCCAATGAAAGTTTGTTAGAGTACCAGTGATACCAGTAGTCCCGTGGTGACCATCATGGATATTGGTTTTCACAAGTAAAATCATGGCCTATTAAATTTCGATGAACTGCACACAGTGTGTGAATTGATCACTTCATCGTCGATTTATAAATTATATGTGATGGCAATACCAATGCCACATTGTTTGTCTACACTCATTTAATAGACTGCAATTGCTAATAGCGAGCTGACATTGTTGCTCTATGCGGAGATACAGTTGTCTGACTTGACCTTGGAGTCGTCGATGACTTGGAGATTTGGAACGTCACTTGTCTGTCCCGCTGTCTGGATCGTTTACCGCCACCATCGTCTGATACACGAATCGAAATGTCCGTACTTGTTTCTCGACGTTTTCGTAGGTAGTTTAGACGCAGGATGAATGTTTCCGGTAAGAATCGGCAGTTCTTGTGACAATTTGACCTCACAAATTGCGGAACTCGACCGCAGTTAGCCTTAAACTCTAATCGCTGGTAAAGGAACTTAAACAAACATTCCTGGTCGGGTCTTTGTCTAAACCCACAACTGGTACTCGCTCTAGAACTTTGACAACTCGGTTGTTCCTCTGCGATAGGGTAAAGTATTTCACTTTCTTCTTTCTCGGTTAAAGCAACAGACGACATTTTATGTTCCTGCGTCACATTAAAATAAATATGATTTTATCTTCATAAAACACATCTCCCCGTTTTGGGATTTTAATTGAGTTTTTTAAATTACAGCGTTTAAAAATATATATCAGAATCTTTTACCATTAACACAATGATATGAAGACGTTTGCCAGCAACAACAAATGGATTCAACAGAACAGAAATGAGATGTAGGCCTATTAAGAACACACTCATGCAACAATTCACCACTGATTTCACTGAGGTAGAATCAACACAAACTACACGCCATCTGCACCACAAATTCCCTGGTCGATCGCCGTTGTGACTTTATAACCGTTCAACAGGTTTTTTAAAACGCTTTCATCAAGTGTTCTAATGAAAATCATCCGTGTTAACCGTCATAAGTGTTTGCACCGACTGTTTGTGTCGTAAAATCTTCACATTTTATAAACGTCAATGGTCTACATATATTCACTTACGAGACATCTACAAAGTATATGTACACTCGTTTGTTAATTTATAGCATAGATCTGCTGTGCTGTAGAGTACATTAAAAAGTGTATATATATACTCGCTGTGTCTTGGGTAAACAGTTGGGCTTTCTCGAACCTCTCTGGACCTCTCGTCTATGTTTGTACGTCTCTTGTTGACGTTATTAATTGTTCTCAGTGCACATGGCTGATTTGAAAAATTGCCCAAATAAACAACAGTGGCTAAGTGTCAATACACACCACAACGAACTTTACCCTATACCCGAAGTTAATTATCTGTGATATGAAGGTTCGTTTGAAAGGTTCATATCGGCTTGACGCATTCTTTAATAGATCAGTATCCCTATTCAACCAAAGCTATTGATAATTGAATGCTTGCTAAATACATTTTATAATATGGGTCTGTGCATGCTATTGGTTGACAATTTGATGTCATTGGTATATCGGATATCTGAGCTGCACCTCTACGCATTGCTAGTGATGTGTGTCTGTTTATCCGCGTTGTCAAAACGTTTCATTACAGTATTCTATTATAGTCGTCACTTGTATATTGTATATGAACTTCAGTAACTATGTTTGTTATAGCTTACGAGTAACATGCAATTTCTTACTGGTGAATAAAGTGATCATCTAATAACACAACTGATGAAACTTTAGCCTGTAGATGGAATCATATTTTCATTAACAAGATTCCTTCGCCTATTGTCAATTGTAGACAAGTCATATATCGTATTGCAAAAGTTCACTAGTATGTAACTACATACATGCGTATAATATAAATTATATGTAGGTAAAAGAGCTTGTTTGTACACGTGTGTCATGAGGTACATATGTTAGTTATATTTCAGTCACTATGTGAGAGTCGAGGCGTATAATTTACTTGATATTGTATTATAAGCCATATATATATCTGGTTTAAACTATAATAAGAATAAATTTAAGTAATTACATTAGAAAAACCTCACTAATGTGAACAAATGGGATTCGAACAAATACTGCACCAATTCACATAGCGATTAACATTCTAACACCATGCATAACGTGTGTGTGCGTGCGTGCGTGTGTGTGTGTGTGTGTGTGTGTGTATGTGTGTGTGTGTTTGTGTGTGTGTGTGTGTGTGTGTTTGTGTGTGTGTGTGTGTGTGTGCAAGTGTATGTGTGTACATACATATTCAATATATTCTGTACTCAAAATCACTAAATCTCGGTTGCATTGATTAGTTATTGTATTCATTTGTTTGTGGCATAACATTCGAGATTTATAAGTTACTGGGATGTAATCGAGATATTGATAAATAAAAACGACAAAACATCGACATGCTCAAATGCGTATCTCTGCACCAGGCAGAGTCGAAGGATTATGCAAGTACTTACGAATGACTGCCAAAGCAGTGCTGATACCAAGTGTTCGCGAAAGTTGAGGATATCCTGCTCCATTAGTGGCACCGTCGTTTGTCCGCGATCTTCATAGAAATGATAAAAAAGCGTAACATAGGTCAAAGTAAGGTATAGCATCAGACATCATATTCTATGTCAATGATACGTCATATCGTGAAATAGCCTCTGAATAACATGGACTCTAAATACAGGCCATATGCATGAAATGTAGATATAGGTCACTCGCCTGCAATCTAAATATAGGTGACTAGCATTGAATCACAGTATATGTCGCTGGCATGGACTCTAAATGCAGGTCACCATAAAGAATGGAATCAAGATATAGGTTGCTGACATGACACCGAGATATAGGATACTGGTATTGATATACTCCAGCTACCCTCCTCGCCCACCACACTTCCACACATATCCACACCACCACCAACCCACCCCCCCTCCACACACACACAAACACACGCACGCACACACACACAAACGCACGCACACACACGCACGCACCCGCGCGCGCGAACACACACACACAATCACGCACGCACACAAACACACACGCACACAAACAGAGCCACATACTATACCAGCATGCCTTTAAAATGATTGTGTTAATAGAAATGTGTATGTACATGTCTAGAAGTAGTAGAACAAACAATGGGTTTTATTTAACGCTGCTGGATACAGATAGCGATAACACACACGTTGTAAACAGTAAAACAGCCAATTGTAACTCGGTTGTTAATATAAACGTAACCACCCGGCAACAGTTACTATTCAACGCATTATTTATTATGTCAGCTACTTATCAGAAGTGTCAACAGTGTTTATCGACATATTGATCATACAGGCTAAATGCCTCACTTGGTATTCAAGTACTCTTAGTTCGATTATAGGTGTAATTTGAAGACTATAATTTTATATTGTCCTCTATAAAAGATAATACATTGCATAAGGCCGTTGTCATGAATGAAAACAATAGACTGATCCATAGCCTATTTAACGAGATATTACTTAGAAGTCCAATCGCTAGCATTCAAACTATGTGATGTCTGGTTTAGAATACGAATTGTATTATATGTATACATGTAGCTTAGAGTGCTCTATGATGGTATACATTGTTTCGAACCTAGATTCCTATATAGCTAAGGACTTTAATCTTCTATTTCTTATTTACACCGCTGTCAAATAGACGCAAGTCCGAGATTAACTTCGAGGTTCGTTTTTCAATATTCCATTCAATAGATGACCGAAGATTGAAAAACAAACCTTGAAGTTAATCTCGATGCACTATCAAGTCCACTATAGGGCCTACTAAGGAAAGCAAGTTCCATACTATTGTAGTATAGTGTATAAATAATAAAATGAAACTTTACCGAATGAAATGAATAACCTGATCTATAAAAGGAGATACTACCTACAAGTCTTATCGTTGATATTAGGAAAAAAGACAATAAATGTAAAAACTATGCGACGTCTGAGTTGCACTAATATAAGGTATGTAGATCCAATAGCATTGAGATTTTTGCAGACCGGATGCGCGCTTTTCATGCGCACAACTTTCAAACTATTTGTAGCGCTATAGACGAGCTTCCAGAACCTCAGCATTATGGTTGGGATTTAGTTGATGGACACTTCCAACTAGTGATGATTTCCTTGACTCATCTGGTGAAGTGTTCATGTGCACAGACACGGTGTGTAAACAGCCATTGCAAATTCAGAAAAAATGGACTTCACTGTACAGACTTATACATAAGTTACATGTAACTGTTCTGATGATGAACCCTGTGAAACTTGGGAAGAAACAGATGACGAGGATGAGAGTGATGAAGATTAAGATATTGGAATTAATGTTGAGAATATGAACAATAGGCAAAATCTGGTAATAATTCATCAATTAAGAACATTGCTAAATTATAGGACATTTCAAGATTCCATGATATGTATAATGTTTAATATACTATATTCTCTGCTTTACCATTATCGTCGCTGGATTGGCTATCTCACAGAATGGGCATCATTGTGCAAAAAGGAGCCATCTTCGGAGTTATTTTGCTCTATTATACATTTTATTCATAATGGTAAACCAGTGAATATTTTTTAGCATTAAAAATTCGGTCAATTTCAAAGAATTTTCCAAAAGGGCGTCCTTCAGACCCCCATCCCCGGCGAGGCTCGTGATATCCACTAAATGAAGTCTTCTTTAACCTCATTGCCATTGCCACCAAAAACATCGTCATACGATGTTCACAACCGGAATTATTGTTGAAAAACGAGTGTAAATGACAGTCATTTTGAAATTCAAGATGGCCGCTATCGGCCACCCATCAAAGTTTGCCATCATGACTTTTCTTGCTCTTTAGCGTGTATAGAAGGAATCTAAATACGTGTTAATCTTCTAATCATTTATTTCCAACTGGATTTCATAGACCCGTTGACTATAGCCAGGAAACATGATAACCGTAATCAAGTGTTTAAAGTGTTGACACAAGTTTAATGACATTGTTTTTAGTGTCTCCTGACAAAGATCACTACGGTTTCTATTAACAAACAGTACGTTTTTATGTTATTGTTATGCAAACATATTCACTCAAACATGTATTGTACATGTATATCGTATACCTGTATCGCAATACGGGACGATCATTTGTGTCGGTCTCGGTGGTGTAGTGATTAGACCATCGGTTCATGACTTGCAGGTAATGGGATCGAATCCCACTTGAGGCGATGGTAATTGCAGTACCAGCTCCAACCCTAGTGAGTTCTTCGCAACTATCAATACATCAGCCACTGTCCCACTATCGGTTAACAAAGGCCGTGGTATGTATTGTCCTGTCTGTGGTAGGTTTCCTTTTTCATATACCGGTAACACTAACTTCTGTCCTGGACAGCTGGACTGCGTATCCAGGACAGACATGCTTGAACGTAAATAAGCGATAACTAACTAACTAACTAACTGGATATTTTGTTTCAACTGTGGTAGAACTCTCCATTAATAACTGAGAACATATTACGCAATGCCCCAGATGAAGGCTTCAAATTTACTTGGCAGTATTTATTTTATCAATCACTTATAACACGTTTTTGTTGTTCATATTTCTTTGGGAACGAGTACAAATATATATATACATAAATTTTATTAAATAAATAAATAGCTAAAGGAATGATCGTATTAGTTCTATATAATTTTGTATAAACTTTTACGAAACAAAGCAATGGGAAATCTTCTACAACAAGAAGGGCAAAATAATTGTATATTGAACATGATCGATCAGCAACAAGATTTCAAGCTTTGAAGCTTTCCAATATATTTACCATATATTAACACCCAATAGCCGATGCCTTTGTTCCGTGATCGGTGTCGTTAAACATTCATTCATTCGTTCGTTCGTTCGTTCGTTCGTTCGTTTGTTCATTCATTCCAGCATCCCACCCAAATGTTTATGAATTATATAGATCCAAATTACGTATAGATCATTTTAAATCTGTATAAAATGTTATAAATAATTATATATAAAATATCACAGATTCACCATAATAGTTATAAACTGCTTATTTTTTATTTATTAATTAAATGGTACAATAATCAAAATTGGCAAAATATATACAGATAATGCGTTGCCACTTAAAAACAATTGCCCCAAAACGTATAAAGTCGTTTGAATAGCTTTGGCTACCGTGATTTATAATACATTGATTGGTACCTCCCTCCCATCCTCCGTATAACACGTTCCGCCAGGAGAATGTACAATAAACCGGCCAGAATGTTATGTAGGTGAAGTTCCACCACTTTTCTTATTGTCCATAATAATTAATACTCCAGCAACCACTTCCAGGACCAGAGCGACGATAGCCAAAGCAAATGACATGCCAAACTCTCTGGTCGAGCTGGGTCCATAAGTCTCGTCAAACCGAATAGCAAAGATGATAACTGCTATTAGGTAGCAAGCCGCTGTAATACAAATGGAAACCACATTAATGTTAACAAAATGATAGTTTTATTATATGTACAACGTCAGTCACAGTAACAATGCACGTCCAAACACTACCAATTTAGCTGCTTATATTTTTAATTCCAAAATGAGCATATTAATAAAAGTTTCATAAGGAAGTAATTAGTCATTATTAGTGTAATATTCGGCAAGACTAAAACATTATACATGTACGTTTACCTTTTTTCAAAATGATTTTTAAAAGCTTAGTTATACATGTACATCATTTCGTTCCTTCGCAAGATTTGTTTCAATATACATGTATATGTAAATTGTTTGGTGCCTAATTACAGTGGAACCTCGTTAGTGAGGACTCCAGTATTCCGGAATCCTCACCTTACAGATGGGTTTTTTGACAAAACGAAACGACCACTCAGTAAAATTATTCATGAATTCGGTAATTCATATAATTTTATGTATAGATAATAATTATGTTAGCATCGTTTTGCTGAAATGCACACTGTACAGATATACTGTTTGAAACATGATAACTGATTATTAATTTATGGTATATTAGACTGCGTTTTCTTGTTTCACGAGATCTAAAATCACTATTTTAAAAGACTATTTAAGTCCACTTTCAACAACAATTTTATGCTTATTCAATTTAATTTAATTAAATTTAATGTAGTGAAGCAATGTAATTTAAGAATTGTACATAAAACATGTTATTTCATAAGTACAAATACTTCTGAAGTTTTTAATTTTATAAACTTAGCTGTAAATACTTCTGTGAATAATGCTGTAAATACTTCTGGTGAAATGATCTTATAACTGTAAATACTCTAGAAATTGTGTCGGTAGTCGCATAAATGTCAATACTTCAGAAGTGTTATCCGTGTACGTATACAAGTAGTCGCACAACGGTAAACATGTTTGAAGTGTTATCTGCGCACGTAGCCTATACAAGAAGTCGCAAAACTGTAAATACATGTACTTCTGAAGTGTTATCTGCGTACGTATACCACTAGTCGCATAACCATAAATACTTCTGAAATCATATTATATTGTACAAATACTCTAAAAGTGAAACAACACAGAGACGTAATATTATATGAAATCTAACATGTTCTCACCAGTAACAAAGCAGAGGATGGCGTTGAAAAGGTTGATGTCGCTAACTGATTTACATTTGTCTGAGAAGATTTGCAAGACAACAATGAGAAACGCTACGTTTATCCCGATGAAGCCGAAAATGGCAAATGCCTGTGTAGCACCAAACCAATCTGAAATATATAATTATACTATAGTTCATAAATATTTCTCCGAATTTGTTTTACAGGAAAGTTGTATTGGGTGGCAAATATAGATACTGTTAAGTTTGGGTATGCTTTAAGCGTGTAAAGGCCATTTTCCCTGGCGCGTGTTATTGAACAGTTTCGGCGCCTGTTATTTAAGTCCCCACTCTCCATCCCAACAAAATCATCAGTTGGAAAAACCAGCCTCTGTTGTGTTGTTGTTAACGCTTTAGGCGTAAAGCTGGTAGGTAGTGGGGACAAATCCCAATCAAGGCATGGCATTTTTAATCACAGTACAAGTATAAAAGAAATAGAAGTCCATAGGAATATATAGGTCGAAAGCAATGGATAACGCTATCGGAGTTACATACCAATAGGATTCTTAGTCCAGCAAGACTTGCATAAATTACATTAACACTAGTACTTGTAATTATAATATCTCGTTAAACATTGATCAAGCAATTTGTTTCATAACATTACTGTAGTGTACCTTTTAATAAGTAACAAAAGTGTTTGAAGTTTATAAATCTTATAGGAATTTCGTTATTGTATTTCTCTGGGGTTTTTTCTCCGGGGGTTTTCTCAGAGGTTTTTTTTTTCCAAAGGGGGTTCTTTCTTGTCACCGTATGGAATCTCTAGATGTGGTGATGTCTCATTTCAAATGCATTAGGTAATGACCATAGAATCATTTTTATCTATTATTAGTGAAGTGTTTAAACTGAAGACGTCGGCATTACATAATTATGAAAACAAAATATGCTACTAGTGATCAATGAATATAGAACGAGATTCTGGTGCTTGCTATTAGTGACTTACTATGGTCCGTCAGTATATCTAAACAGATTCAACAATTAAATTATTATTGTTTCAAAAATACTATGTTCTCTATATAGCATCAATGCTATTTAACGCAAGTCTTGTGCTGATATCAGAACAATATAGCTTTATGTTCACCATTGGGTGAAGCGTGTTCTCAATAGGACATTTCTGCAGATATAGTATGCTAGTATCGGTACTTTCGTATTTTCGTCAACGAACAGATATTTGATATTCATGAGGCCATTTGGATCTTTTGGAAGAGCGGAACACGCAATATTCTTCATCAGCGTTTAGAGATTCCTTATTGATTTATAGACATCAACAAATAAAAACAAACAAATAATTTAATTTGACGAATCTATATACACACACACACCCACCCCCACCCCACACAGTGGCCGCTGAGCAGGGTGTTGGGCATGGCATGCTCCCCACTTTTCAGACTCGTTGACCAACATATAATTTTATACTATATAATTTTAAATGTTCCCACTTACGGTCCCCACGTTTGCTCTCACCTCACTTTTTACCATTCTCCACCCCCTACAACTCTACATAATAGCTAATTATTGTATTTATGGTATACCGTTTCTCGTGCCGTCCAACATTGAGCATGGTGCTACTCGATCAGTGTTGCTGCATATTCTCCATAAACCGAGTCCGGTGAATGTATTGGCGGTTGTAGAAATACCCATTTTACCCCATTCAGCTGTTGTGAAGGCTATCCAACTGAACATCTGTGCCAACAACAGAACGACGAAAGTAATTTTCATGAACAACGAAGCGCTCATAAAACTGTCTTTGATACCCATGATGGTTTGCTCGTAATATATCTCGCTTATAAATGTTCAAAAACTTAATTTGAAATGAAATCAGTTTTGGAAACGATGTGTTTTATGCACGTTTGTGTGTTGTCACAACACACGTCGCTCCGATACGTTGTCAAGGAGTTGACAAATAGACTTGACAAGTGATAAAATATATGATGATTAAAATGTTCACCAAAACAGATGTGGCTACAATATAACATTATGCAAGTAGGCCTACGTTCCACTTAAACCCCTACAGTATCAGATTGAGATAAGACATGCCCTGTAGAACCAGTTTCTCTCCTCGACAATATGGATTAGGGCCAGTGTACATAACATTATGCATACACCAGCTCTGTAAAGATCAGAGGCGGATCTAGGCGGGCCCCCTAAATTTTGCGAGTTATAATTTTTTTACATATTAATTTTCACTTTTTACGTTGGTTTTGAAATTTCTTTTACTAAATGCTACTAGATGGATTTTCTGGATCTGCCACTGAAGATATAAAATTAAATTGGTCTCAAAATGTCTTTAATTTCCTGGGAATTAAATTTAGCATCAATCTAGCACAAATGACAAATCTAAATTATACTGACAAAGTCAAAATAAAAGAAATTTCAAAATTACTGAACACTTGGTCAAAGCGCCAGCTCAGTCTGTTGGGGTATTTGTTGTTGTTGTTGCATCACTTGCCCTCACTAAACTTGCCCACCTTATTCTCAGCCTCCCAAATTCTGATGGTGACACAGTAAAAACCATTAATAAAATGTTCTATTCTTATATTTGGAAGAGCCTCATCGATCGAACTGCTAGAAAAACAAGACATCGATAACGGTGGCTTAAAAATGGTCGATTTAGAATTTTTTATGAATTCATTAAAATTGACGTGGATAAGAAGGTTGATAAACTGCTCACATGTCAGCTCCCAAACAAACAAACTTTAATAACTAATATAGGAGATGAGTACCATAAACTGTGCGGCAAAAAAAAAAAGTCAAATAAGTTTTAAAAAGAAATATCCAATATTCTCGCACTACTTAAAAAAAAAGTTGAACTTAAAGAAGAAGATGTACCTTCAGAACCACTCTGGTACAATTCCTATATCAAAATAGATAAAAGAAGTGTTTATTATCAAAACTGGAACCGGCCTCCGTAGTGTAGTGGTTAACGCCACGGACTACAGGATGGTAGGAACAGTGTTCGAATCCTGCTCGTGGATTTCACTTTCCCAGAGTGAGTGCTCCGCCAGGCTCAATGGGTAGGTGTAATACCACTAATTACCGACCAGTGTCCACAACTGGTTTAACAAAGGCCGTGGTATGTGCTAACCTGTCTGTTGGAAATTGCATATGAAAGATCCCATGCTATTTATTAATTTGTAGTAGCGGGTTTCCTCTCTCATACTAACACTAACTTCTGTCGTGGGCAGACAGTCGAGGCAGCTGGACGGTGTGACTACGACAGACGTGCTTGAACCTTAATTGGATATAAACACGTAAATAAGTTATAACTAACTAACTAACTAACTAACAAAACTGGAACATAATACACATTACAAATATGCATGATATGTACGATCCTGAAGGTGATTTATTCAATTACAAACCCTTTTGTGAATTCTACGGATTTCAACCACCTTTTACAATTTTTGAAGGATTAAAGGCTGCTGTCCTTAAAACATGGCCTTTTTAGCTACAAAACGGCTTTCGACCCATTTCCTATTTTGGCCAAAGCACATTAATACCATAGTACAAAATAAAAGTGGGTCAAAACACATATATAACTGCTATATTACCTCATCATTTTCTCCACCAAAATGGGACTGAGAACTAAATATGGAAGTAGACTATTCTTGGTGGAAGAGAATCAACAGTCTTATATTTAACATAACAAAAGATACTAAATTAAGATGGTTTCAATACCGAATAATTCAAAGAATTCTCCCTACAAATAAGCTTCTATATATACTTGTATCGAGTCCAAACTCTAGGTAATTTTTTTAAAACATCTTTAATTCTTGGCTCCTCGAATATTAGTAATATAAATAATATTATTATCATTTCCGTGGTGTAGTGGTTAACGCCACGGACTACAGGTTGGTAGAAACAGTGTTCGGATCCCGCGGGTGGATCTCACTTCCCGATTCCAACCCAGAGTGAGTGCTCCGCCAGGCTCAATGTGTAGGTGTAATATCACTTATACCGACCAGTGTCCACAACTGTTTTAACAAAGGCCGTGGTATATGCTAA
>JAUTCZ010043355.1:0-12444 GCA_032273805.1 Melanodrymia brightae | reverse complement strand
CAGACAGGTTAGCACATACCACGGCCTTTGTTAAACCAGTTGTGGACACTGGTCGGTATAAGTGGTATTACACCTACTCACTCTGGGTTGGAGTCGATACTGGGATTAACAATCCCATATGCCACGAATTTGATTCAAACCCAGTACCTACCAGCCTGAAGGCCGTAGCGTTAACCACTGCACCACATTTTAACGGAAATTAAGTTTTTATTACCTTAATGATAAAGGGACGTCACCGTGGCTGGCTTGATAAAACGGAGTTGTCTTACCTCCTGCATTGTGATCAATTTCTGTCGTTTCTGTTAACAATTCGGTTCTAATCCATTAAAAGTATTATAGCAGTGTCAAATCATATATTCAAAACTCTCCATAAAACAACAGACAACAAAATATATGCTACAGATGTCTTACACTTTATTTATCTAAGAGATCTTTTAATCATGAATCGAATATCATAATACAAAAGTTAAACATAAAAAACTTTTATATCTCTTAGAAAACGAAGACTGACAATAATATAACGATTCCTATATAATGCGCTAAGTTAGCAGACACTATGGAAATGTCTGCCTAGTTCTACTAAGCTTAGTAATTTTGATTAAACACTAACAACAAATAAGGCAGCTAGAAAATGTCAGATTATTGTCTATATATTACAATATTTAATGTATTTTAACACGTTTCTTCCAAATACATATATAGGTATATAATATATATTAAGAGATTCATCAAAACCATACACACACAAACTAATATTGTTATCATTCTATGATTAATAAACGTATGAACCAAAAAAGGAAATAAAACAAGGCGATGTTCAAATAATTTAGCAAATTGAAAGAATTAGGCAGTGTGTATGGAAATGAATACCGTTGTATCAATGAATACGATATTTCTGCAAATACTGTGAATTCGCTCAAACGAGTGGAGTGAGGCGGGGTGTAGCTCAGCGCAAGAGCGTCTGCCTGAGGTTCGATAGGTCGAAGGATCTTCATCCTCAGCGGACCCGTTGGGCTATTTATCTTTCCAACCAGTGATCCACGACTGGTGTATCAAAGGTCGTGGGATGTGTGCTATCCTGTCTATGGGAAGGTGCATATCAAAGATCCCTTGCTGTTATTCGAAGAATAGTAGTCTATGTGGCAGCAGCGGGTTTCCTATGCGTTTGACATCCAATAACCGTTGATTATGATTAATAATCAATGTGTTCCAGTGGTGTCGTTAAATAGTTTTAGTTGCTCGAACGTGCATCCAGAACCTAGGAGTTCGTGCTGGAGCGTAAGCATGTAAACGTTTTTAAAAAAACCCAGAAAAACAAAACCTAGTAAAAAATGGATAAAGGACATTATTGTTGTTTGTATCTGTTATTTCGTATTTGTTCAGTTATATAGGCGAAATGGAATATATATTATGTGTGTGTGGTCGAATATCTATCCTCTCCAGTAGACCCAGTTACAACCGTTTTGTTTATTCCAACTTATGATTCCAAACTAGTACTTCAAAGACTCCCTCATAAATTTACGACTCGTCTATCAAAGGTCATGATTTGTGCTTTTGTGTCTGTAGAAAAGTGCACACACAATATCCCTTGCTGTTATTCGAAGAAGGGTAGCCTATGTGGCGGCATCGGGTTTCCTCTGAGACCAAGTGCAGATGGTTAGAGGACTAGCTCAATCTTGCAGCCGAATGCACCATTCTATATTTTGTTGAGTTGGGTAGGGGTGTATCCCTGTCCACACACGTACATCTTGAAGCTTTTGGGCACTTCAAATGTCAGGCCTTCGCTTGCCATTATCGATACATAAAGCCAGGTTTAGTAGAGTTTTAGATTTATTGCAAGGCTTGATGCAGCTAACAAATTTATATATTATTATATCGAAATCCTACAAAATTAGACATGACATAAGATAAGGAATCTCAGCGAATCCACAGTATTCTTTTGTAATGCATGATAGTTGGAAATACATGAATCTAATCTAGTCCACACTGACAAATGGAAATGCTAAATTGGTTTAAACAATACATTTGTATTTAGCCATCAGGCATAGCCTATTATAGAGACCAATCCCTAAATTAATATTTAATATCCACCATATTGATTTTATTATCAAGAACACTATCCTGGAATTAAGGATTTGTATTGGTATCCTTTCTCTGAGGTATGATGTGTAATTTGTCAGTTGAACACCACAGACATCCAATAATAGCACCAAAGAACACGCATCAACTGTTAGAAGAAGCACTTCCTGAAGAACAAGATACTTTGGAGATAAACTGTTTCTGAAGGCACAATCTGTTATCTTATCGTGGGCAACCTACCATAAGCAAAATGCCGGTAAACACATAGCATAACTAATCTATTATCAACAACCTTGTCTTCGTACCAAGGTAGTCTTATTGTTTTTCGTTTTTATTTCATTGAATACCTTAAGATGTTGTCTACAAATCAGGAACTTTCATGATATCACTTGGTAAAAATAATGCCTTTATACCTTTTATCACAAAAGAGTGTTGAATGGGAAACAACTCTCATCATATTTCCCCCCAAATACCCTCAATGTTCATCATCTTCTTTAACCGGTAAGCTGAGTCACCATGATAAACAACTGCAATTCTACTTGCAGCACATGCTTGAATCTTTGTGAATGTATTATTTTTCACACGGTCTTTCGATTCACGGTACTGTTCTTTCCATGGAAGAACCAACATCATGAGGGACCTCAAATACAACACAAAACCTCCTGGCTCCCTGTAGCAATCATACGCAATAACCAAAAATATCAGAAATGATATGATAATGACATGCATGTGAGTAAAAACCCCGCTGGCCAGACTGCTCACTCACCCCGATGATTGGCTGATAGCCTTATGAATATGCATGTTCGAGGTGACGTGGCCAGTATGCCACCCGAAGTGAAATAAATCTATTCTACAACGGGTCAAGAAACTACCAAGAGAATAGTCAACAGGAATTACAAAAATATCATGCAAGGAATAAAAAGAAATTTTAGTTGAGGTAGAACTGAGGACTCCAAAAACTATGAACACATAAGGAGACATTGATGAGAAGAGAAGCATCAATGTTGATCTATTAGTGTGTCTATTCCAACAAATAAAGAACTATTGAACCGGTTTAGAGTAGTAGTAGTAGTAGTAGTAGTAGTAGTAGTAGTATACAAAAATAAAAAAGAAACATTTGAAATGATGGATGAAAACAAACATACGAAAGACTTGCGGCTACAGGTGCATGTTAGTTTTATCACATGTATATTAACAGGTTTGTGGAGTTTTTAAGGTCCCTTGACGTTGTTTCTTCGTTGCTGGTATATATAGTTAGGAGCCGCTGCAGGTCCGTAATTACAGTATTCACAATATCCCGGTGATCCTGGACGACCCCTCACACCACGTGGACCATGCATCCCATGAACACCCGGGGGACCTCTCTCGCCTGGTCGACCATGAACACCTTCTCCTGGTGGTCCGGGTGGACCTGCAAGTTTATACAACACATATTAGTGCCTATTGGTTATATGATTGGATAGTATAGTGTGTATGATGATAACGTGTGGAATATATTTCGCACATTTCCTGTTTTCTGGTCCGAATGATCCTGTAAGTGCAGGGCCGCCGGAACGATTGTTACATTGGGGCGGTGGACTAGCGATATTGAGGGCCACGAAGTGACCAGAATTGTGAAATGTTGAGGCGGCGGCACGTATATACCATGTTTCGACACCCAATAGCTGATGTCTTTGTTCGTACTGGGGTGTCGTTAAAAAATAAATTCATTAATTCATTCTGTACACAGCACAATGTATATCGTATTGGTTGTAGCATATATAATTTAACCAAATGAGCTCAGATGCATTTATATGTTTTCAATTATTCTTGTAGTCTGGGTGGTCGGTCCTCTATAGGTTTGTTTCTATGAATTATTATAGAAAAGGTGTTTAAATGTTTCTATATTACGATATCTCCATAATTATAGTAATACCTGTCAGTCCTGATGGTCCCATTATTCCATCTTTGCCTTTACCAATTGGTCCCCGCTCACCTTTTGAACCTGGCATACCTGCAGTGTGGACAACGTATGATAATTGAAGAGCTTAGTACTAAAATGGGGCTAATGCCATAGTTTTCCTAACTTTAGTTAAGTAACGACATCTATTCTGCTGAGCATGATACACATAAGACTGGTGTAGAGTAAAGTTTAAAACATATGCAGTCAATGTAATGTATATATAAAGGTAGTTTACGCAGGGAAGGAGTATATTTATAACATGTAATTTATATACAAGTTTGAATACATGTATACATAATAGGCATCTGATTAGTGTCTATGTATATGGAACTGAAGGGCAATATAAAAGAGGTTCGAATGTATTTTTACTGTGCACTAATACTGTAGAAATTACCCATGATGCCCGGTGGTCCCATAGGACCTGGCATTCCTGGCATCCCCATGAATCCTCTTGCACCTTGAGATCCTGGTGATCCTCTGTCGCCTACCAAAAGAAACAGTATTATAAATATTATTATACACACTTCTTAGTTTTAAAGGTATAGTCCCCCGTTTTATGAGGAGTGCCACCGTACTTACACATCTAATGCTATTTGTAACATATTTCTGGCTAATGGAGCATTTATTATTATTAAAATTAACATTTATATAAATCTTATTGCTCACAATATTTATATATGTATATCGTATGTGTTTCTGGTCATCAACATTGTTATAGTAGCTTACGACGGGTGCGGCCTGTGGAGCAGGATACGCTCAACGTTTGCAAACATGTGGTATCATCATTGCTTTGGCAGTAATTCGTAATGACATGCCATCTGTACTTTGTCACAATATTCCGTGTGCGGAGATTTCTGTATAATATTAGACGCTCAACTTTTGCAAACATGTGGTATCACCTCTGCTTTGGCAGCGATTCGTAAGGACATGCCATCTCTACCTTGTCGCAATGTCATTTCGTCTCTGCCGTGTGCGGATATTTCTGTATAATATGAGACGCTCAACTTTTGCAAACATGTGGTATCACCTCTGCTTTGGCAGCGATGTGTAAGTACCTGGCATCTCTACCTTGTCGCAATGTCCTTTCGACTCTGCCTTGTGCAGAAATTTCTGTATAATATGAGAGGGTCTCATTGCCTGATAATGTATTTCTCAGAGGACTCTGTCAGTGAGTATTACATGAGATGAGGTTGTTTTACTTGTAGGTCACATTACCTTGTAATCCTAATGATCCTGGCTGTCCTTGTCTACCAGTCTTACCAAAGCCTGGAGGCCCTGGTGGACCTCTTAGGTCAGCTATCAAATCTTCAAGTTGATCTAAAACACAACACATGGATACGTAGATAGATGGATAGATGTTAAATACATTGAGATTGGCTGGGCGTGGGGTGGATTGGGTTTGATGGGCGGATTGTTATCTGAACCTATGATTGCAATTATATAGGAGTTGAAACAAATTGGATGGGTCACATATGTCATGCCTACTGCAACGATATTATGAGACTCTTTTTTTGCCTGCCAATGTGGGCTCTTTCTTAAAAAGTGAACATTATAACATGACATCAATCCTTAACACTTGATACAAATATACGGAAGGTGTGAGGTTGGGTGTCTGGGTGAGATTGACCCAACAGCCTCTTGCATACAAGGCTGATACACATTGCAGAGGCAGATATGTAACATAGATAGTTTGATATAGTAGTTTGATATAGGGATATCCTTGTACTGTACAGCTCACACTCGTGTAAATCATTTATTTTATACCCATCTCATAAGGTTTTGGTGATAGATGGAGAGACCAATGGAATACCTCGTAATACAATACTGCACAGTTCCCTCATTTCGTCCTCTGATATACTCCTTCCCTGCGTAATACATATTAAAATACATGTATATTATTATTCAATACATTTCTTAATGATCAATGGGAAAATAAAATATGAACATAGAAAAACTAAATGTTGAAATTTAATTGAAAACTGCTAACAAAATTGTCATCAAATTATTGCTCATGTACTTAGATAGAAATAGTTTGACAGATTACGGGTAACATTTTTAATGGAATCACAGTTTTCACAAAGTAGATCTCTAATTTTAAGTATGGTTCTTTAGCAACGCAGACATGGCTGTATTTTAAAGAGAAAACTTTAATGCAGTTTTTGTTTTGTTAAATAAAAAGTATAAAGTTTGCTTGTTTAACGGCACCTCTGGAACACATTAATTATTAATCAGCAGTTATTGGAGTCGAACGCATATAGGCTACTCTTATCGAATAACAGCAAGGGATCTTTTATGTGCACTATCCCACAGACAAGATAGCACACACCACATCCTTTGATAGACTAGTCGTGGATCACTGGTTTGAACGAGACATAACCCAACGGGGCCCCTGACGGTGACAGACCCTTAGAGCCGCAGGCGGACGCTTTACCACTGGACTACGCCCCGCTCCAATAATGACACTACAATACTAAATCTCCCACTCCCCTAACCTTTCCATCGTCATAGACAGAAATCTCTGTGCCCATGACGTGTGCTTGAACATTTTTCTGATGGAAGCACACCAACAATGACCCAACACAACCCAATACTAAATATGGTAGCCACAGTCATATCATAGCTGCATATTGACTATGTTTATGTTTTTCCACTCCATAGTTCTCTGTGACTGTTAGCACAATCATGCATCTGTAATAATTATGGTTGTATACTGACTGGTATACCAGGCATTCCCGGCATGCCATGTTGACCTCTCAACCCTCTTCTTCCTGAAGATCCTGGAGGACCGGGCAGTCCAGGAATTCCTGGTTGTCCAGGTCCTCCTGAGGGACCCCGAGAACCACCAGCTCCACGTTCGCCAGGCTATAAATAGAATGGTATAAATAGAGATTTGAATCACTTTATTTTCGTCTGCATCGTTATAGTAAAGCGGCAATTAAATATAATAATTAGGAGCTTACTGAGTAAACATATTGCTTGCATCCATTTAAAGCAATAGCAACAAACTTAGGAATATCAAAATATAAAAGGTAACTTTACCTTCAATTACTATCTAAGTATTTGAAACTCATCCAATAATTAAAAAAAAAGACACGTTTTAATTGGCGGATTCAAGGAGTGGAATCATTTGGTTAGCACCCCTCCCCCACTCCATCTCCACCCATATATGTGTCCTCTCAATAAAAGAAAACGATTTTGAGATTGGAAGGGAGATTGTTGCACCTTAGTAATAACGTAAACACACGTGCAAACAAATTTAGTCGCAAATATACACTAACATTAGCATACATGTCCTGTCGCATCAATTCATTAGAAAAACAGCCTTTCTCCCTATTGCGCTCATATATTATTGTCTATAATCACAAAAGAAAATTGAATTTCATCCAACTATTTAGGAATTCATAGACCCGATTCCTTTTCTAACGAGTTTGCAAATCTAAAATATATTAAATTGCTCTGAATATAGCAAGAGTCATATTTTAAGCTATGCAGAAGGCATTTGTGCATGGACTGATAAAAAAACGGACAAAATAAACTGACATGCAATCTCTAAAATGTATCACTGAGCTTTGAATTTTTTTTATTTATTCGTTTTTAAGTATGTCTGTTAGATTATCCAATGAGAATCACAGATAAGTTACGATGAAACGTAACATAAATCGACTTGTGAATCCTATCGTATGACAACTCTGATACTGTTTCCTTTTTGAAAAACATTATATTATTACACATTATATAAATATTTGTGGCATCCAATAGTATTTTACACAAATATGACACCAGTCAATCAATAGGCCTACTAACTGTCTTGTTAAGCGTTAGTACTAAAACATTTGTAAATTGAAACGTCAAATTAGCTATCGTCGGGAAAATAGAATGACTGTAAGGGACTTCTCTATCAAATCCATACGTATAGACGTCAGCCACAGTGATAATTGTAGATACTCCGTGTTTACAAACGCTGTAAGCATCGTCTTTCACCGTATACGCATAGACCTAACACACTGGCTCTAAAAGGTGACATTACATGTATTCAAACAATGCAAAATTGACAATAGATCTTTAATATGTACTTTCCTCGTGGACAGGAAATTTATATATGATGAAAGTTGACGCGTTAGTCGGGTACACTGGCAAGTGGGTTGGCCACCCAAGAGGGGGCTAGACCGATGGATCTTTCTTTAAACTTATTATAATAATATTATCGGTAACAAAACAATTTGAAGTCCTATCGCACTATATATCAACGCTATCATTGCATAGAGTACGGTAATAGGTGCATGCCGTCACTTTTAAATATCATGAACAGTTTTTAGATTGCAACCTCCCCCACCCAAACAAGCAAATACAACAGTTGTTACTACACTCTATATTAAATCAAATTCTTCCGCTTTTATCTGATTATGGAGGTCATATATATTTAATATATAACATAGACCGTATCGCCGCATCGCGTTTTGTTTTATACCGCACGAAAAATGCAGCCACTGATATATGTAGTTTCAGTCAGTTAAAATTCTTGAGATAAAACATTCTGATTCTCCACAGATAAATATGTAACGATGTGCGAAGAGGCGATATTTTAAAAAGAAATACATGTAGTAAGAACGGGAACTGGTATGTAGGGAGGCGGGGCGAGGTGTAGTGTGAGACAAGACTTAGTAGGGACAATCAGTTTAACTGTTAAACTATTTTACCGACTTTTTTTATTTATTGTTTATTTAGTACTCACCATTCCAATTGCTCCTCGTTGACCCGATGGTCCCTAAAGTAAAACGCAAATAAAATATACTTTACGTGTAATATGTACGGTTATATAAAAATTCACTTACAAATAACGTAAAGTAAAACGAAAATAAAATATACATTTACAAGTAGTAGACAGTCATATAAAAATTCTCTTACAAATAACGTAGAGTGAAACGCAAATAAAAACATACATTTACGAGTAATATACAGTCATATAAAAATTCACTTACAAATAAAATAAAATATGTGTTATATAATTTATAATTGTGTTGGAATCGGACAATGTTGTATTATTTGCTCAATGTTAAATACGTTAGTTAGTTAGTTAGTTATAACTTATTTACGTGCTTGTATCCACTAAAGGTTCAAGTACGTCTGTCCTGGATACGCAGTCCTGTTGTCTCGACTGCCTTTCCAGGACAGAAGTTAGTGTTAGTATGTGAGAGCAAACCCGCTGATTATTACTAAACAGGAAGATTATAATTATTTTATAATTATGCACTCTCCCACAAATAGGACAGTAATGTTGCATGATGTAATTAACTCAGGGACCTTCTTACCCATAGGCTCATTTAGTAATTATAATGTAAATTGAATATATAATAATTATTATTCTCTTTTTTTTAACGACGCTCCAGCACGAAAAAAAACATCGGCTATTGGACAGTAACTGCTGTCAAAATAATTATGCTACAAACATGAATACTGTAAAAAGGTATCCTGGCTGTATACGTAGCTTGGTAATACATATAATCGCTGTACGCAATTATATAGGCCCCCTATAGACATATTTGTGATCGCTCTTTCTATGAGGTTTTAATTCTTGTATGTGCGGTCACCTTTCACAAGTAAACTCCGTGCCACTCTTAGTTCCGTATATATTTAACACAAACCCAACTAATTCTATATCGGTATATGTGTCCAAATTTAACGTAATGTTCTGATTTAATGTTACTCATGACGGGTTGTAGGAACTTTTAAAGGGATAACGAGGAAAGAAAAACAAATGTGTTTTCAACCATTCCATATGGCAGGGCTCAGAATTCAACCAGAATCCTGACCACAAGTGCCTGTGGTAGACCTTTTGCAGTTGGCTTGCGTTAAATCTCAATAAAACATTGTATTTGATATCATTGATCTACACAATAAACCCACCGTCTTGTCATAAGGTTTAACACGGGTTTAACACGCGAAATTAAACAAAGATATCTCTCTATCTTGGGTATGCCGATTACTAGACTGTAACATACTTTTCAGTCTAGTCGAATATCTATTTAATCTATGTCTGGATCAATGTCAATATACATTATCTGCTAAGTATGCAGAAATAACTATCATGCAAATAACTGAGTACAATAAATACATAGATTAACAAAGAATACTACTGTCGAAATTTCTCACAATCAAGTTGTTTAGAATATACCTTTCATGCATATATATTAATGTTTTAGCAGTATTAATTACAACGTCGAATGTAACTTTAAAAACATTCTATTTTCATCAATGAATTATATAACACAACGTGCATATTTAAGATTGGGCTTACACTACCACCCTGTTTGAAACCAACGCTAACAGGGTTATCACACGTATTACGGATAAACATCTTATCATGATAGTGCAAAGACTGCAGCGATATCTACACCAGGGTAGGGTCGCAGTCATTCATCAAATTATTCACATGACAGACTCAACCAGAACACAATAGAATGTACGGCTGAACAATTAATGGTAATTAGTATCATTATGTTTTACGACATTAACGTTAGATTTGCGTAAACCTGTGTCAAGAACGAATGAACAAAATAGATAAAGAACACGTTCAACACACTAATAGCCAAAAAAAATCGTCTATTTTATTGAGCTGGGATTACATATAAATCCACTATAATATCACTTTAATAACATTTTTTAAAAAGAAGCCCACCTCACTTAACGATAGTTTCCATGGTTTCCGGTAATTTGTGACTTTTGATGAAGTCTAACATATTGGATTCTTTTTTTCTTCTTAAATGCACAGATAAGTAGGGCCTACTTATATATTTTCAAAATATAAATAATAGTTTAAAACATTCCAGAGTGCAATATGAATACCACAGTGAGATATGGCGTATGCATATATTTAATCATAATTACATGTATTATGTTTTACTTACTGATGGTCCTATTGGACCTGGTCCACCTCCTGGATATCCTGGAGCATACCCCTGAAATATGTACAATTAGACTAACCCGTAACAGCACAAAACCGTATCTCTACACATGACTGGGTTCAATGAACGCAACATAATATACTTTACCTGCAAATGACAAACTTATGTCTTTATTATTTGAGTGGTCTCACGATTTGGGAAAAGAATGTATTTAAATAATCGTCAAAAGTAGATAATGCTAGCATCTTTTAAATGGTTATTATAGAGATTAATAGTAATAGAAATGCGTTATAGATTATGGAGGGTGATGGAACTACTCCAAGGTTATCATTATGGTGTATACCTCCACGGAGCTGTTAAATTATTTTAATTTAAACAATATTATTATATAACATCATGGCAACACTTCTTTACACCGTTTATTTTTTAATTTTCTATATAAAAGTTCTACTTGGAACATGTAAATGAAGTATATAGATTAGTGATAAATTTAACCAATATTGATGCATTAATCTTCTATAATAATATTATTAGTAGTGGTGACTATTTTAATAAATTAGTTTGCAATAATCAATAACGATAACCTGAAAAAATATTAACTTAACTGGGATTGCAAGTAACAGAAAGAAAAACATAAACGAAAGAATGAGAAAAGAAGTTTTTAAGAAGACAATACAGGTGTAACTATAAACAAAATACACTGAACAAAATTACATTTAACAGAATAACGCTAAAATGCAACTAATGTTATGATAAGGTGTCAGAAGTTGGTTACAAGAGAACAACTGTTATGGAACGGTAACCATTGCATGGCTATTTTGGTTACACTGTTCCAAGGAAACAAATTAGAATAAGACAACAAGGGTGAATAAAGGTCCCTCTCAGATTACTAAATATGTCTTTTATGGTGAAACGGTTTTTTGGAAAATTTTAGATCTGAACTGAAAGAATAGAAACAAATACGTTGAATAAAAATGAGCTATACTGCTTTATCATTATTATAGAGAACGTTACAGAATAAATAAACTTGTTGTTTCATATTTTGAGCTTCATTTTCACCATACGTTCTTGAATTATGTATTACTTTGATCAGAATCACTGGCTTAGTTTGCAACAGACTGGTTTAAATAACACTATAATTAAGTAATACGAGAAATTAATTCTACAGGATGAAAGATGTCACACCTTGTCTGTAGCGCATGCGTACATACCTCGTGAATGCCAGACTGGACAGACGAAACAAATGATGTTATGAACAAGGAAAACCAATGAAACATTATCACTGATTCAATTAATTCAAAATTGTTAAACTTGATTAGGATTGTCGTGGTCATAATTAATTCTAAATGTCTAGAATAGACAAAGAAAGAATTTATAAAACTTATAGGATGTGTATAGTAATTTTATATACATGCTGGAATAACTGGAAAAATAAAGACTACATGTATTTTATTTCAACACCAGTAACTTTAAAACATTTTAATTTACCATTACTTAGTTAGTTATAACTTATTTACGTGC
>JAUTCZ010043344.1:0-12449 GCA_032273805.1 Melanodrymia brightae | reverse complement strand
ACGTGTCGCCCGTGTGGCGACCGAAAATTTAAAGTGCAATTTAAGTAAGGTTTTTTTTAAAACAAAATTTGGTTGCGACCCATTCAAAAGTCAAATTGTTGCTGTGAGTGGCCCGATTGGCCAGTCAAAAAATATCCCAAGTGCATACCCTGAGGTACCATGGTACCACGCGAAAACCACAAAAGAATTGTGAAAGAGAAGAAGAAGATAACCATCGGCTATTGGAAGTCAAACACAGTTTTGCTGAGACATGGTCTCAAAAACAAATTCTGCTGCCACCACATATGCTACTCTTACTAATCAGCAGCAAATGATCTTTTAAGTGCTATTTCCAACAGACAGAATAGTACACAGGACAGTTTTAAAAGCATTAGTGACTACATTGTATAACTTAAAAAAAAAAGCATGCTATGATCAGCGACAAATATCATGACATAACAAGAATTATAGTGTTTAGCTATATATAAAGAGGCAAACTTCATAATGGGACAAAATCCCCATATATAGAGATAATTATGAATGCGAGTGTAAATAGTTTAACCAGGCAACAAGACTAATAAATTTTATCACAATCAAACTTGTATTAAAGAGGATCAGTCAACATCTTGGTGTGAAAATCATGATCGCATGACAATGAAGTAAAGCATGTTATATGCAATTAAACTTTATGTTAACAGAAGTGAAAACATTGCTCTTGTTTATCTACATAATTGCATACGTTTATTATATGATTCTAAACATCAATAGAAATGGCAAAATATCATTAGATTATGTAAAATTGCTTGTTACATGTCGTACGAATACCTTGCCAAAAATATGAATAAGCAGTTTGAACAGTTATATTTTCTGCATACATTTATTATACAATGCTAAACATCAACAGAAATGGCAAAATATCAGATTATGTAAAATTGCTTGTTACATGTCGTACGAATACCTCGCCAAAAATACGAATATGCAGAGTTTGAACAGTTATATTGTCTGCAGACACAACTGAGCGGAAACGTTTTGCACCAAAATCGGTGACTGGCCCTCTTTAAGTGGTCATCCAAAGCAGAGTTGAAGCCTAAACCAAAGTGGAATTGATTGTAGAAATAAAAGATTGTAATCTACATGCACGATGGATCATGTTTATCCATTTTATGTAATTAATACAAGTTTTCTACTGTTGAATGTGCTCTAAATGTCACCTGTATATAACAATCACTATCTATAAAGAGCACTAATTCATGCATTATAACCTGTATATATTATAAAGACCACCTGTTATAAAGTCCACATTTTGTAGGTGTTTAGGTGGCCATTATATTTTACTTTATTCATTCCTGATCACTAATTATAAAAAAGTGACTAAGCACATCATCAAATTTTACTGTAAAATCGTGAAAATACAGAGAATCATAACCATACGTCAATTCTAAATATTTTCAATCATGGTAACAGGCAACATGAACTGTTTTTTTTACTAATGTTTGGCCAGGCAAACAAGTACTGAAAGTTGGCCTCTTAAGACACATGATTGCTTAATACAGGTGGTCACTTTGAGCAGGAGTGTAATTTGATTACTGTGGGGGTAAATTTTTATTGACTCAATTTTGGCATCTAGAGAATCGATGCAGTAGATTCGAACCCCACGTTTGTAGACTGTGTTTACAAATGTCTACTTCAGAGTATCAACGTAGCTTTAAAGTGAGATTTAAAAACATAATGACATACCGGTACATACTACATACATGTAATTCATGGCAACTCACCTCAAATTTGGAATCAATTGGAAAGTCAAATGAAAGCCCTCTAAAGTTTAGAACAAACAACTGTTTTTCAGATATGTACACTGCAAAACAAAACAAAACAACACATAACAATAACATGTTATAAATAAATATTATCAATAATCAATGATAATACACAATAGTATCACAGTTATAACTATTCCTAGCTCAATACTAATCAATGGATTTTTTAGAAACTGCGAAAATTTACGGCCCCAAATTTTTACCGCTTTACAATATTTAATAATATACATGTAGCAACAGCTGTAGAATGACTACTTAAAATGTTTGATAGATATAGGCAACAAAAATCGCTTTGTGGCACACAGCTATTTCTGGACACATCAAATATCAGATACCGTAATTAGTTAATACTGAGAGTTGTGGGTTACGAATTAGAAGAGTTTATGTCAATCTTCAAATGGGAATTTTATCTGATTTACATACAATTCTGCATTAAACAGATATCTATTTTAGCAAAGATCGCTGAATAAATTATACAAATATCAAACCTCCAGGATGTGTCGCACCAAATGATTGGTCAACTTGCTCAATCGTGGGTCGAACCTGGGCTGTGTTAAAGTGAACCCCACTAAAAAGAAAAACATAATGAATATGCAAAATCAGTTGTCTAATTATTTTTGTGCAAAACATCGATATTCAACAGAATAACACATCTTTCTATAATTTTTCATGATCTTCAAGAATTTTAATTTAATAACAGTCTTTCTATAACTTTTAACGATCTTCAGGAATTTTAATTTAATAAGTCTTTCTATAACTTTTCACGATCTTCACAAATTTTAATTTAATAACACTCTTTCTATAACTTTTCACAATCTTCAGGAATTTTAATTTAATCAGTCTTTCTATAACTTTTAATGATCTTCAGGAATTTTAATTTAATAACACTCTTTCTATAACTTTTCACGATCTTCAGGAATTTTAATCTAATACCTATTACAGTTAAATTAATACAAAGATTAACACAAAATATAATTAATTATTATAAAGTATTCTAAAACAAACTATTATGAAATAACGACTAACTTTTAAAGAAATAATTTTATCTTGTAGGTACCGGTACTTTAAAAAAAAAATTCAAACCAATAAAAATAAATGTCATGTTAAGAGCTAGTTAGCGACTTGAGGTTATAATTAACCCTCTAGATATTGTTAAGATTAAAATCTGTTCTTTTTTTTTGCTACTCGTGCCTAAATCGACACAGAGGATAAGAAGATAGCAAAAGTTGTGATGTGAGAAAGCAATTAAGCTGAATGGGTTAAAACGTAGAGGGGAATAATCAACAGAAGGGCAACAATAGATTATTGTCGTTGACTTCACTGCTATAGAGCTGGGAGATCATGTGTGAATCTCGTTGAACATTCTGTCACAAAACGACCAAGTGTTTGATGAACGTTATTTAATATTAACAAAAGGTGATCATGACTTTAGCAGTACAATATATATAATTTATTATTCTTTAATAGAATATACGACTCATGAATTTTTAATACAAACGGACAGAATTAATTTTAAATCAAACTGTAATTACTCGAATTAAGCAAGTTCATGTGTACAAAGGCAATCAGCTGTAAATTCTAATTTTAAATTAGTAGACATTTTTTTGTTGTCAACAGGCTTAGAATAGGTGTATGATAAATTGTGTTTCACATTTAATCATGGATTATATTTTGTTTTATTAATGGTATAATGAGACATGCTATATTTGTTATATGTTTCTTGTGATAAGTTGTATTAAGAACTATAAATACACAAATATATATACAAAAGTGTACTTGAACGCTGAAAAAAGTAAATATCTTTTTCAAAACTGAAAATAAATAGGAATGTCCACAATAATCAGCAAGTAATTAATTAATTTTATACCTTATCACTAAAAAAAAAATTTCAAAATAAAATTTCCTGTTGATGCAGTTTTATTACACGTAAATGCATTCAGGATATAACCTTTATGTTAGTATGCTAATTTTCAACTAAAGAAAAACAAACATCAAACAATACCAGATCGTGAATTACACTACGAGTTGAAAAAAAATGATAGAAGTTATGATGCCCATGGGAAGAATTAACTATAACATAACTTAAAGTGCCATGTAAATATGGAAAACTCAAACAAAAGTTATCAGGAAACATTGGATCTTTCTCGATAATATGTGGAGTGTTTTTTAACATCACTCGTAATAGTTTTGCTATGCTTGACTTCATCCAAATGCCGTGGTACTAAAATAGGTATCCATCCAACCAGAAAATCTCATTCAAACTGTTCGTATGAATGTGTAATAATGAATGTTAAATTAGGGGATTAAGTGATAAAGAAACGGTAATAAAAAACACACACACCCAGCATGAATGTGGGGTTGTTGTTTTTTTAAGAAAAGAATGATTCTTAGTCATTTTGGATGTAATATTGATATTAATTTGGTTCAAGCTGTTTTACTGTGTGAAAAAAAGAAAAAGTGACATTTGGGGAAAGTAATATATTATTTAAGTGTTAGATAACTTGACAAGATGAACAAAATACATGTGAGAGAAATTTGCCATTTACTTTCAAAAACATATATTTAGCAGATTAAACACACATGAACCTACACACTAAAAAGTCTGCGTGTACAAACCGTAAAAAAGACCATCATAATTGTTCTACATACAGAATGAGAAAAAGTCAGTATTTCATAGAATATTTATTACAAGTATCATGCATAACAAATAAATATTTTGTGGCCACAAAAAATTAGTTCATAAATGATAATCTCAGTGTATATAAGGCCATTCTTTTACAGTCCTTTTTTAGTGAATTGGGAAAAAATCATGTGGTAGACAAAAAATACCGGGATTTTTATGAATCTATTATCACTTTGCAATAACTATAATACTTACCAATATTTTAACTTAACTTTACTCATATTGTTAACTTCTATAATCTGAAAAGAAAACAAATATAAACAATTTACTTATCAAGACTGCATATGTGTTATTTAATGTAACAAGTGTACATGTGATTATGGTCATTATTGTCATTCCCTAAAATTGATGGTCAATTCAGAGCAACAAAATAACAAACACAAATATATCTTTATTTCAACATTAGGTATTGGACTCATTTTCAGTCAAAGTCTACAAAAAACTAACTTAAAATCACGGAATCCAGGAAATTGAATTTTTGTAGGGATTTTTTGGGAATGTCCGAATAGTTAATTAACTCATACATTAAGATTCCCAAATGAACTGTTAAAACACATTTTTAAAACTACATGATAGTTATTAAAATATGGTTACAAAATCATACAAAGGATTTAATTTTTAATTCTAACGACCTTCTACAAGTCTGGCGACCATATGAACAGGTTTAATCTTCCCATGTTGCAAAAACTATTTCCCACAAATTTTTGCCTAACAACGTTCTCTCTAAAGACTAAAAATTACAAATTAAATAATGATTAAAAAAAGGAATGTCAGGTAATTAATTGTCTCCTCCATCGATCACGCTTGTCACGGAAGTGTAAATACCGCTCCAATAATCGCATTATCTCTGGACACAGTAACAAGAGCCAGCCAAATCTGGACACAGCATCCAATATTTGCTCATTATTTCATATTACTCCAGATTACATATCGATGTCACGTTCAATTTCTCGAATAAGAAAGCGCAGTTGGACACTTGTTATGTACGTGGGGGAAAAAGCTCATTAAAAAGCAATGACAAGGGAGGATACTCAGGTTTCTAACTCTCTGTGCTTTATCCTCAATAAACACCCATACACTGGCTTTTGACGGACTCTGAAAGATATCTGCTCTTCGAGAGACATGTAGAGTACCAGGGACGCAAAAAAGCAATCAAAATTAATTGACGAACAAAATGAATAAAAATATGAAAGATGATCTTCTTGATTATTTTATTCACCGTCGCTGCTGTAGGGTGACAAATCAAAGAGCGTGTCCGACTCAGCTTAACGGGTGGTCATTTGTACGACATCTGGCCTCGTGGACGATCGAAACGGGAAAGACAGTAGTGACCTCTGTCTATCAGTGAGCAACAACAAACAAAACAGGAGATGGAGAACAAAAACCATTGCTGATCTGCGATGAAAGGAACAAGTTTTACAATTGTTTCTAAAACAGCACGAGAGAAAAGCAATTTTGACCTTTTGTTGTTGTCGAGGATTGGACATTGTGTCGTATCTCCCGGTGGACAATTTGTAAGGGCAAGATGAGCAATAAATTCGTGCCCAGTTGTCACTGTTCTGACCCCTTGTGTACTGTTAATTACACATGGTTTTTTGTGATGGACGCTAAGTGTAGAACTCCCAGCATTGAAGCTTCCATCGTTTGTTTGTTCTTTAAGACATACATCAAAACGGTAACAACGTAACACTGAAATACGCATCACCGACTTTCTAACATCCTGAATAAAATTAATACTTCATTTCATTCTTTTGTTCGACTCGTAACCACACTTGGCAGTTAAATTGTTCCACATGTTCATAAAATTCATGATTAATACGAAGACAATAATGACAAAAGGCAGATATTTGGTCATATATAACAGTAATTTAAACATTAACTATGTATACAATCAGGGCACACTGGATAAGAATTTCCTTCAGCCAAAATTTTCTTTTTTTTCCGTTACCTTCAGTAAAATGTTTAAAAAATTTACATGTAATTAATACAAAATATTGTACCTCAATTAATGAAGAAATTTTCAGCTAAACGTTTTTTAAAATTAGTCCTTAACTAATTTGGCTATTCATTGGATTTGATACAGGGTAAAATAATACACCCAATATACATGAAAAAATGTGAACACTTAAACGTTTGTTTTTACCCTGGCAGGCAATGTAATCATGGAAAGATAAAAGGACATTGGCACAACCTGTCATTTGATTGGGTTGTTAAAACAAATCCATCCACTGAGATAAACATGATTAAAATAACACAATCACAGCTCAATATGGCATCACAAATGGTGAAAATGAGTAGAATTATTTTTCATCTTTATTTTCAGTGTCCCATTGACGTGAAATATGTTTTGAAAATCAATATCTCAATAAAATGTTGGGAATAATAAATAAAATATTAAACTCACTACCTAGTATTATCAAGAGTTTACGTCCATGATGCTGGATATAAGATTCTAGCAACATGGGTGATAAAACCCTGGATATTAATTCATAAAAACAGTGCTTATGCTGGACAGGTTTTTCTTTTAGCCAATTTTTCAAATATTCAGAGGTTTAAAAGGCTAATTTATATAAAATATTGTAAACATATTACCAAAATTTTACTTGCGAAAAATTAGCTCTAAAAACATTATATTTGTAATTCGTAGAGAAAAACAGATTTTATAACAGCAAATAATCAATGCAAAAAAGCTTGATTAAACGGTTTCAATTTTTAAAAAGTTTTGTTACGATTACTTTTTACAAATTTATTTGCTATTTATAAACCTCTCGTAGATTTTTTTTTTACAATTTTCAAAAAAGTACCATCTTGCACCAGATGTGTTTCAATCACTTTATTCTTATTTGCATACAAACACATATCGTTAGTTCGATACACTGTCTATTATTATTCTATGAAAAGATTCCCATATCTTGTTCTTCATAAACAAGAAATCTCAGGCCCGCTGTTTCTATTTGTCTATGTGTCGAAAAAAATGACGCCTTTCACTTGAAGTGCATCGTAAGGTATCAATCAATAGAAAAATAAACACTATCATCTGCCTACAGTTAGTCCTACCAAACAGATATACTGCTGCTACCCTTCAAAGAAAACATGTTTTCACAATAAACAGTGCAATGCATACACCAACGGAGAGACAAATTTCCATATAAATTGTTCTTCTACAAACAATAATGATTTTTTTTATTCCTAGAGTGTGGCGATCATAGGCCCAATTGTCCGAACTTGTTGAGAGCAATTAGAATGCCAAAGTGACCAAGGGTTCATGTTAGGGGACCAGTTAGGGGCCTCGGGTCAGGGGTCATGAGGGAATGCTGTATTCACCTGGGTGTGACCCCTGGCACGCGACTAAACTAACCAGGTGCTAAAAGGGCATGAACTTTTTTCTTTTTTCGACAATAATTTGAGCAATTTTTTCTCATTAATTGTCACCCTACAATTTTTTTCGTGTACTTCTATGAATGGTGAGGGCCAGTGCCGTGCCGTTTGTGCAGTGATTAAGGCTAATTTGTATTCATTAGTGCTAATCTCCTGACAATCAAAGTAAACACCTGTGTGCAAAACAAAAACCAAATTTTCAATGTGGCTCGTAAACTTTAAAAAATCACAGATTATGATAGATGATTACTTGTAATAAAGTAGAATTATTTTTCCATTTAATTCCACTTGACGTTGGAAGCGTGCACACGTTTATAGTTTAATTGATTCCATGATAACTGCCTGTCAGTGTACTTTGTATATATTAATCAGAACACTTTACATGTATTATTTGAATTATAAAATCAAATCACAGTGAAATGTAGTTAAAACAGGGTTTAGCAAATGCTTTGTAATAATGTTTAGTAGAAACTTTTAAACCATTTTGATATATATCTGCATATTTTTAAAGATGATTTTATAATTTTATACAATATGAAACCTTTTGTTCATTAGGGTTGCCATTTGATTAATTTTGTGTCCATCAATAAAATGACCAAACCTAAAGGACCATCTATTTTCAATTAAGATCTACTGGTATTGTAAAGTTAAATCTTTAGTCAAAATGTCTTCTTTAAAATTAGACTAAATAATTGTTTATCACTTCAAAATTAAGTTTATACTTGATCTTTTTACTGCCATTGTAGTTCCTTGTTATAAAACTGTTAAATTAAAAAAGTTACTTTTTCAGCCATATTTATCTCCTTACGCCAATTATTAATTTTTATTGAAGAAAAAAAGAGAGAAAGACCCCATCAGGATAGAAAAAGTACACTCTTGGTGGTAGAAATGTCCCCCATGAGACTCTACAAGCCTCATCCCAGTGTCGAAATATCCACCACCTGTGGTATACTTTTCTATCCCACATGATGCCATAAATTATGATGGATTTTTATAGTAAATTGCATTTGTTTCAACGTACAAACTTGTGCAGTTGAAACAATTTTGGTTGAAACTGATGCATCGTGATCAATAGTGCATAAATTATTCTAAATATTTAAAAAAAAATGGTTTAATGTGGCTCATGGTCCCATTTAAGGTATTTTAAAATTCGGACAATACATGTATATATATATTCAATATTACATTTAGTTCGAAATTCAATAAATAAGTTACATCTTAAACTAAAAGATGACAGTTATGTCCCTATGAAAAATAGTGTTTAATGTGGCTCATGGCCCAATTTCAGGAATTTAAAAATTCCAACAATAGATATATAATATATATAGTAAAGATAGGGACATAACTATTTTTTTTTTAAAATAGTAAAGATTGTATTTTGCATGGAAACGAAACTACAAGATGAGTGGAGCCTTATGGCAATGTCGAATGTCATCAGTCAGTCATTCACTTCACAAAATAGTGATTAATGAACAGGTACTGGTGGGCTGGCAGTTGCAAGATAAGGGACACAAATTTAAGAATGTCACAAAACAACAAAAGAATCAGTTTTTTCCAGCCTGGTGTTAAAAGAGGTTCATCGGTGGGACACGTGCCGTCTGTAGATTACTCGACAGAGCACGCACCCAGCTTTTGTCACAGATAATAACTGCATGCAAAACGACTGGGAGGTGTAGGACTCGACCAAGAGGAAACCTGCCAGTGGTCAGCTCGGATAAAACAGTCGCGAGCCCATCAATGGACCGGGCAGCTTTTTATCTTTCGAGTGTTTTGTCAGTGAGCTTCCCGCCACGCTTTGATATGATAGCCATACAAGTTTTATTGTTTAAACTTGAAGAACATCTTGAAACAAATTGAGCACATCATATGGACATCTCTGGACAGTAATGGGGCAGAAAACGACAGATGCAAATTAAATTATTTTTGGGGGCCAAACAAAAATGGTACAGAAATTGCCAGAATGGTCACTGGTTTCCGACAAACTGCTACACTAATACTCAGCCTTTATTAATGCTGACCCCACTAAGGTCGATAGACTGGTATTCACTTAAGTTATTAGACAGGGCCACTTTAACACGCACTTATCCTGGTACAAAAAAAAAGTATAGGGAGTATGCAATTTTGAATCTGTTTGACAAAAATAACGCACATACTCGACTGAAAAAACTAATATAATAGTTGACCATTACTAAAAGTAAAAAGAGGCCAAATTAAATAAACTTTCAGTTTGTTTGGCCCATCCTGACTGCAGACCTATAAACCCTCCTGTTTTCTACATACTGTTTATATTACAACATATATTCCATAATTGTAAAAAATTTGGCAAACAATGATTCTGCTGATTATCTATATAATTATATCAGAAACCAAAATCAGCTAAAATGGGCAAACGAAAAACTGCATGCGTGGTTTTTAAAAAGGTAGATAGGAATTTGTTAATTCTTACAAAATTGTGATTTTCCAGGAGAAAATTTCTCTTGAACAAGACAAAATGAGGAATGATGAAATAACAGGAGATGCCTGGCTGCAGAAGCCAGGAGGATTGACAGGTCTGCTATTAATGCCCGAGTTTCATTTCATCGACCAATCAGATTTCACGTTTTATACATATACACTGTATTGAATTAGAATTTACACTAAATCATAATTAAATATTCTTCCACTCATAAAATATTTAATACATGTGCATACTTTTTCAAATAAAAACAAATTATTTAATAGTAAAGAAATTCTTTGATACATGTACACACATTTTCAAAAAATAAATTGTCTGGATAAACAAGTCAAAAATATTATATAACAAAGGTACATTCTTTGTACATATATTTTATTTTGGTGTTTACAGGGTACAAACAGGACTATTTTTCTAGGGTACCTTTTTGGAAAATTGGGAAAAAATAATGCATTAACCGGCAATTTTATAATTTTGTTTTTACAACCAAGTACAAATAGGTTTCCTTTTTTTGTTTGGAGTAGTCAACTTCAGGATAACTTATACATGTATATGTTAATTGGGTATTTCACCTTTAAAATAGTAACTATTTTTTCCACAGTATAAAAAGAACTTCTTTATATCCAGTTGACTGTGCCACTATAAAAAATAAATTTGGGTGTAGGGGAACTTTTTTTAGGGGAATGGGGCCGGTAACTAGTCTCAAGTTGTCTTGTAGATCAAACCCTGATTTATTTAGTTTTCCAAATTGCATGCATTCTGTGAACACTGCTCTGACAAGATAACTGATTGCCAACTAGCTCTATTAAAAATACAGCATATAACACAGAACTATTATCCAAAATGACCCTTAGCCGGACCCCTATAGTATTGCCGGGCAGACGAGCTTACCTTTAATCGTTGAGACGCAGGGTCAAACAGAAGTTTAATTCCGTCCTGCGATAGGTTGAGCACAAGGTCCATAGCCAGCGGTTGCTGAAAAGCAGAAACGAAAACAACAATTAGATGTGGTAAATAATGGAAACAAAGACGGAACGCGGAAGAGCAGTGATTTACGTATACATTTAATAGTAGCCCAAAGGTACAAGTGGTCATGGGTAGCGCATCCCATGAGGGTCTTTTGTGTGGGGAATGTACACGCACAAATCACCCCCATGTTGTTCGGACATTGACCATAATCACAGTGCTGCAGCAACGAAAGCCATTATTTCACTAATACAGTTTGAAAATATGGTAGAAAAAAAAAATTAGTCAAAAGATGCATGCGGACAAAAGACAATGCTATTGTTATCTGGTCCGTACGTACACCTGCACTTCATGCTACATGATTCGAGGTCTATTCATGCACACATGCAATACTCGCACAGGACCATAAGGGCTAGCTGAGGCTCGGATTTCGACATTTGTTAATAAATTAGCCACCAAACTTCAAGAACATCAATACCCCGGTAGCTATAATTACAAAACTTTATTTAGCATGTTTAGGAAAGGGAGAATTTTTTTTTTTAACAATTCTGAAAATTGGCTTATGTGACAAATGATAAAGATTTCATTTTCATTAATACATTTTTGTAATTCCTAGAGATTTTGAACATGCAAAAATAAACACAATGCTTGTATTTGTAGATATTTTTATGGATGACTGGGTTGGTTGGGTAGTTGGGCCAAAAAATGTTTTTAGTATGGAGGTAAATTTTTTAGAGTAGGTAATTAAATTAAAATTTGTTTAACAACACCACTGGAACACATTGATCATAAATCACACTAAACACACCGTCACGGTTATATCAACACTTGTTCAGAGGAAACCTGCTGCTGCCACATACGCTTTTCTTCTTCGAATAACAGCAAGGAATCTTTTATGTGCACTTTTCCATACAAATACATGTACAGTCAAACCTGTCTTAAGCAGCCACCTAAGGTAGTAACAAAAAGTGGCCTCTTAAGACAGGTGACTGCTTAATACAGGTCGTAATGCACTCAAATGTATTATTTGGTGCAATATTAAGGTGACCCATTAAGACAGGTGGCTGCTTAATACAGGTGGCCGCTCAAGCAGGTTTGACTGTACACTGTATGTATATATGTAGGTATGTATGTATGTATGTGTATGTATATATGTAGGTATGTATGTATGTAT
>JAUTCZ010043333.1:0-12449 GCA_032273805.1 Melanodrymia brightae | reverse complement strand
CAATGGTCGAGATCAACAAATGAAACTAGATATCGATGTATTTTTGGCAATTTATTAAATGTTTGCGGAGAAAGAAACATGTCTATCATTTCGATTTTAGGGCTTATATGGCCCAATTTAGGGTCTTTTGTGAACTTTCCCATAAAATATAGGGCTTTTTAGGGCTAGATCATCAAAATAGGGACTTTTTAGGGCAACGCTTCAAATTCATGGCCTTTTCAAGCCTGTGCGAACCATGAATAATGATTCGAAGAATGGTTCTCAACACACCTGGCACATATTGGGATCACAAAATTCAGGTTTTGTTAGGTTTCATTGGTTAAAGTTGCATCGTTGTTTTAATAATTGAACATCATTTACCAGTGCAAATAATAAGAATAAATATAATGGACACATGAGACATCGGCATCAACAGCTCTTGTCAACAAATTACAGTTGAAAGAAATCACACTGCCATTTAGCAATCAAAATTTAGTATATAATTCATCCTTGTTTTGTTTTGTCATGTACTTCGATGCTGAAGGCAATTAATTACACAATATGTAAGTCAATGTACATTCAAATGCTTGCAACAAAGTGAATCGCTGACATTAGACAATTATTATAATTTTGCATGTTAAACAATTTATAGGACCGTGCATAAATGTCAATGTTTTTTACAATCCAAGTAAAGTTAGAATTGGGTTTGACCCCCTCCATCCACTTTTAATCCGAACATAAAACATTGTTTTGTTTTTTTACGTGAAAAGTAATGTGAGCATAGCTTTAACCACCACCTCTCCTGAACATTCTTTGGATTGAGAAAAACATTGGGATTTATGCAGTCTTTAAAGAATAATTATCATAAAACATTGCCGATAGTGGCAATTTGACACCGATGAGTATGGTGACCAGATGATACACATAAATGTGCAATCAAATTGTTACATAAAAAGTCTTTGTCAAAACTACTGATTACTCTCAATATTTCATCAATAGATTATTACCTGCATTATGGTTACTAGTAAAAGTAGAATATATCAGAATTGAAAATAAAATAAAATAAATCCTTGTACAAAGTAATGATCAAACAAAGAACAATCAGTGCTCACTGGAGACAGTTGAGAAGTTGATAGTGAAAACATGACCAGATGATGGCTACTATATTACCTGTGTTTTGCATTAGTAAAAAATGATTAATGATTGATTTCTTAATTTATGTGGTTTTAAAAAACGGACTTCAATAACAGCTTTAGTATGTTAAAATATCCAGTTATGTTCGCATATATGATAAAGTGGTCATACGATATTGTGGTAAAAATTAACAGATCACAAAAAAAGAAACTAGAAGTTGGACATGGACATGGTGAAAATTGTTGGACCCTAGCAGAATAACCTTGACCAAAAAATATTGCTGGATAGTTCGTCAAATGTGTTGATAGTAATTTAAGCACTTGGTAGTATGTCAAATAGTTGTTAGCACGTCATATGGAGAAGAATAGGTGAAATATAACTTTCAAAACCATTTTAGTGACCTTGACCTAGAGATCAGGAACTTTGTTTCATGATGCGCTATCTAAATCAAATATCAAAGTAAAAAAAACCCACCTAAATTTCATTTTGCACATTTGGGCCTGGACCCATGACTTTGACATTTTACTTAATAACCTCGACTCCATGACGTTTTTTTTGCAAAGGGTGACATGTACATATGTGTGAAGTTCGATAGTAAATAAAGTGTCTGTTAGCAAGTTAAAAGCGTAATAATATGTAAAAAGCAATTTTGATACCTATTTTAATGATCGTGCCCTTGACATTAGGTAAAAATACAAACTTTGCTCGCCTGACAATGTGCTAGCTAAATCCGCAATAAAATTAATAACCCGCAAAATTACCATTTTCATCTATATAGAGCTCAAAGTTTTTTCTTTAGATAATAATCTGTTTTTAATAAGATGACTGTTTTTAAAAGTTACTAATGTTTTAATTCTGTTATGTGTCACCCCATACTAAAATGGCTGTATCCACATTTGAATATTTAAATCGCTGAAATTTAGAAGCACCCGGCAATCGTAATACAGAAAATGGCTTGACTCCAGTTTGTCATATGACCGATGTTAATATTTCTTATTTCTAACATAATTCCGCTTGATAAATACCCACCCTGGACTAATGACCGTGACCTGATAACCATGACCCTATAACACTTTTCTTTCACCCTGATATAGGCTACCCATATGTGAAGTAGAAATCCAGAGAAGATGTGGAAAAAACTGTTATAAGGAGGTTCGGTGACCTTGACAATTGACCTTTTTTTTGACAAAAATATTTTAGGATCAACTAGCATAGGGCATCTAGGAACCCTACCCTCTAAAACATTCGTCTAGTGGACAAACACAAACAAACACATATTTGCAGAAAATTTCATTTTCGCCAAGTAATAATAATACAGGCATACCAACTATGACGACATCATCTTCAATAAAAGCTCACATGATTGTCACTGTTTACAGATATATTGAAGATCTCGTGTCAGGTTTTCATTTAGAAGGGATTAACAAGAACAAACATACCAGCACTAGATGTATGAATGCATAGAAAACAACTTGGTAGAGCCTGCTCTAACATAATGGCTATGAGTTACAGTCAAATACAGTAACAGCATCAACAAATGGACTAATATAAATTGTTACTGTTAGTAGTACACTCATTACTAATGTAATTTACACATAAGAAACTAGTTCTTTTTATAACATGACAAAAAGACAGCAAAACACCACATTTCTTTGATTCACTTTCTCTGCCAATAGCAAATTATTATATTATAAACTGTTGTTTGAACATTATGCATAATATATACAGTCAAACCTGTCTTAAGCGGCCACCTAAGGGAGTAGCAAAAAGTGGCCTCTTAAGGCAGGTGGCTGCTTAATACAGGTCATAATGCACTAAAATGTATGATTTGGGAGAATATTATAGTGACCCTTTAAGACAGGTGGCTGCTTAATACAGGTGGCCGCTCAAGCAGGTTTGACTGTATATGCATTGAGTAATTTTTTCTTACAAAATGTGAAAAACGAAAAAACCAATGTTCATAATTTGTTTTTGGAATACTTTTTAGCATGACAAAAATCTAGAAATTAGTTTCTCTTATGAGAGGTGATTTTTAAGAGCATTTTGCTTCTATTTATCAATTCAAAACTCAGTCAAAAACAGGGTATTATTTTAAACAATACGCACTTTTAAATATAACATACATAACATAACAATCAATAATGTATAAGTACAGGAACTGTTGGCATGTGTGCATTGAATACTGGTAAATTACATGTAAATCTGCCCCGAGACTGCCATATATAATACATACATTTACATGTGTATTCATATCACAAATATTCTCATATTCACAAGATGTCCACTAACAGACTGAAATAGTATACCAAAACATATATATCTTAATATAACATCTTATATAATAGCTATAATATTAAAACATGTATAATTTTAATATAAATATTTATTTATTACAAAATAAAATTATCCACACCTAAACAAGGCATGGCTTAATTAAATTAATGAGTGGTTACAATGCGCTATAGTTAACTATTTCTGCTCCATATTACAGACACTGGCAGGTACAGTAGTATTACTGAGATAAATATAATCATACATATATTAAATACATGTAAAGTTTGCAACAAAACAATGACACAGATATGCTATGAAATGGTTTGAGTAAAGAAAACATGTTGGTTTTTCTTGAAATTTTGGAAATTATGCCATGTTCCTTACTAGTTTCTGCTGACAAAAATAATAAAAGTATAGCAAATTACTGTTGTCTCAATACCAAGTATGAATGTCTTAAGTTGTAAAAAAATAATGAGTTGTGAACGTCCATGCACAGAGCTGGACCGACACTATTTAGTTCTCGTCTGGGCAGTACTAATAAAAACAATCGTATACAGAATATTTAATCTGAGCTGAAACTAATGCTGAAGCTATAATACATGTATTAGCTTTTTGCAATAGTTGCTCTAATAAAAACAATTGTATACAAAGTGTTTACTGTGAGCTGAAACTGTCACTGAAGTCTTATTTGAACATGCAAGAGATAATTTAATAGTAAGTAAAAACAATTGTATACAAAAAGTTTGAGCCGAGCTGAAACTGATCCTGACACTATGATATGAGCTCTATACTAATATACTATAGTTGCTATAATAAAAGCAATTGTATACAAAATGTTTAAGGAGAGCTGAAGCTATAATTATAGCTCCCTGCACCAGTTTCTCTAATAAAAACAAACAACACCAAAACAATCATTGTAAAATAAATACATTTTGACAATGTTTACTGGTATATATTTAACGTATTATTTTACAAATTAACTAAAACACTTGGTTCTCATCAGGAATTGTCGCTGTCCACATGAATTTTTCAAAAAAAATATGTTAAGTGAACAAAATGTATTAAGACATTGGAGACATCAAAGCCATAAATTTATAAATAATAATAAACGGAATGTTTTATGCACTTTTAGTTTAACACAAATTGCTCAATATAGTTAATGACTTCATCACAAAGTACTTTTCAAAACACATTTTGTGCGGTAAAACATCTTTAACACTGAACCTGAGAAAGGTGAAATTCATTAAACAATAAGCCACTGTTGTGTTGTTCAAGCAGTTTAAGAGTGGTTTAACTGTTTAACAGAAACATGGCACACATTCAGGAAATTACCTACGGCTTCAGTATGAAGATTAACTATCTTTTACACAGAAAGATGCGTGGAATAATAAAATATATAAATAGTAATCAGTTTGTAAAAATAAATGCACACAATGACTATATTTGATAAAGCGATTTGTTTCTAGATATTCAAGATAATAACAATAATAGGGTTAGGCAAATAAATACATTTTTCAAACAAGAGAACTGTGTGTAGTATTTTCTAACGCGATATTTTATGCTGAATATATACTTTAATGAATGTTGGTCTGCGATGAAGTTTGATATCCAGAACATTCATTTATTCAAAATCGTCATTTTCCAAGAATGTAGCTAATTGTCCTATGGTTCTGGGTATCAAACTTCACTGCAAGCTGAAAATTCATCTGCATTTGTGTTCAGGATAAATAATGGCTATACAAAATGCTATGAACAAAAAATCAACCAGATTTTTCCAACCATAACAATCAGTAAATAAAAGAACAAAAACATACAAATTATGAAAACAACTGGAACACATTAGGTGGTGCACAATAAATTCCAGAAAACCACACAACCACAAGGTTATAACCTGTTTAGTACAGTGATCCCCATCTATTTACAAATACAGTTTTGGTTCAAAGTATATAACTTAAACAGTATAGATTCCCTGTATAACAAAAGCACATTATATTTTCACTTTTCAATACCAAGCCAGAATTTATAACAAAAATTTAATACTCTGATGTGCAAACTTCAATTAAGAAGATGGACAATCAAGTGATTCTTTGTGCAGTTGATAGAACACCAATTGAATCAAAACATTTATTGTGACCATGATATTAGTGACTTTGATACATCTTGCCATAATCATACAGTGTATAAGTATGGAATATGAAGATGAATGGATTTGTACAGTGAAAACAACTAAAAACAATTCAAGAATAATTTTTCTATCTAAAAGGTGCCTGTATAATATATTCATATTGACACCAATAAGCAATCTCTTTTCTTGAACGAGTTAAAAACAGAAATTCCTTCGCATTAATCACAGTTTCTTTAATTCCACATATGTTTCCATGTTTAGTATGAACTTCCTCCTGTAGTAACAAGACATAGTGAGGCTGGATTCGCATATATTGTCAGTACGAGTTTGTTTAACAACACCACTAGAACACATTGAATATTAATCAGCGGTTATTCAATGTCAAATCCCACAGACAGGATAGCACACACCATGGCCTTTGATGGAACAATCATGGATTGTCAGTATGAGTATGTAATCTAAAAAGGAAAACTATTGTAGAACATTCTATATTTCTTTCTGTATACTCATGCTGACATTTATATGTTGGGTGGGGTGGGGGGTTGGGGGTGGGAACAAGAAAATAATTCATGCAAAGCCACAAAATTACACCGTGGGATTTCAAAGTAGTCCTATGAATAAATAATCCACTAAATACAATTAGCAGACCTTAATTTACTCTAAATAGTAATGGAAATAAAAACTCGTAGAAATTACATTATTTGCAGGATGTGAAAAATGGAGAACGATAATGCTTAGCATTAGACAGATATATGTCATTCAAGAGATGTTGGAAATCAGGCTGATGTAAACAATTTACTGTTATTAACTCGAACAAGCAAAGAAAGAAAGCATATTATTGTCAAAATGAGAATATTCCACCGTCTGTGTATTACATCAGTAGCTTGCGACTACCAACAACGTTCTTTAAGAGAACAAACGTCTTGAACAAGTAAAGAAGAGTTGCCACAACATGCCATGAGACATTTTGTTTATAAAATATAATCAATATGTATATATATGATATCACAGTAGGAAAATAAGCCAACTGACGGGGACATAAACATGCAAATATTAGGAACACATTCGCTGTTGCAGATCAATCTCAGTAAATAGCACTTTTCAAACTTATGGGTGTGGTTGTCAGGAGCAATTTACATGTATATATTAATTTTACTATACATTCAATTAACTCTTTCTAGACGGAGTTTTTTTAGCTATAAGCCTGAGATTTTCAACTTTTTAAAAAACATACATACAGGCTCCAACATTTACCAGTATCATCGCTGTATATACTAATAAACTAATCTTTATGACAGGAAAAGCCTGCAAAAGGAAATCGTATGTCAAATATATGGGCAGCCTATGACCAATGTATTTTGGAGAGAGCCAGCCGTATTTGGCCAATATCGTTACGAAAAGTTTAAACAACCGCATTGTACTGTGAAATCACCTTTGTTCGTGATGGTCCAATTTTTGTGTAATTCATGGATGCAGTAAGTCAATGAATTTAAGAACACAATTAAAATATAATACAACCAAAAAGTATTACAGATAATAAAATTGCAATACTCAAAAGAAATATGAACCAATGTCACAGGATCAATTTTCAATCACAAACGTAAGTTTTAAAAAATCTCCAAACAATCGTTTGTTCTTGTTGACAAAAAAAACAAAAAAAACAAAAATTTCTTGTTGACAATAGGCCTACCACTGATGCTATTTGATAACTGTTATGAAAATCTATGCTCCGTTATCGAATCACTGTCACATGTCATTTAACAACCAGTCAGGTCCCAATTGATTACAGGCTAATCAGAAATAAATGTTATAAGTGTCAATTATGTTTCTTAACTTTAGAACAAAGATTTTATTTTAGTTACTTTCTCAATATGGCCGGAAAGCGAGATACGAGACAATCAACAATGGAGAGTGAAAAAGAAATATTATTGGCACTGCATTCCGATATAAAACTATTAAACGGGAAAGTTGATACTATAAAAACTGATATGATGTGTGAAGTGAAAAAATGGGCAGATGAGTTAAATGGGAAGTTAGATGCTATTAACTTTGACACGGAAAAGAACGCGGTGGATATTCAGGCTGTAGATAAATGCGCGACCGTTATCGAACGGAAGATTGGCAAAAGAATAGCACTTCTTGAAAAACAGCAGTTAAGACTCGAAATCCATGATAGAAAGCGTAACTTACTCATCTATGGTTTACCGTTAGAAACTGACATCTAAAGTGAAAACTGTGAAGAAGTGGTCCGGAATATGTTCGCTCAAAAGCTTATGTTGGGCGACAAGAAAGTAAATGACATGATGCTGTTAAATGTGCACCGTCTGCCATGACGAAACCAACAACCGTACTTCCAGGCTGCAGACAATAAAATCTCAACAGGAACCCCGCTCCCACACCCCTCAAATGATAGAGACCTTGTATTGAATTCTGTGTCACAATTAAAGGGGACTAAAATAACAATACGTACGGATCTCCCAGTTGTCTTGAAGAAAGCACGGGGTAAATTAGCAGCTATTGCTTACAAAATGAGACAGGAAAACAACAAACAAATGAGGATTCGTTTGATTGATACTTCGGTCATTTTGGAAATTCGTAATGATAAAAACCAACCATGGAAAACTGCACCCGACATTCAATTTGATGAACTATAAACAATACTAATGTGGTTCTGCTTTTGATGTTTATTTTTTTCCCCGACACTTGTTTATTGTACATAGGACAAAGTTGTGTATTCCATACTGTGACATGTAAGGTACGTCTGGTACATATATATATATATTACTTACATAATAGAGAGAATGTTTTTCTTATTCTTTCTTCTTACTCAACCAAAGGTGGTGGAGGGGTTGGGGTGTGTGCTTTTCTGTAATGCTACACATTCATTTTGATGAACTATAAGCAATATTAATGTGTGGGTTTTGTCTATGCATATTTTTTTATTGATAACGTAGGTCATTTTGGAAATTCGTCATGATAAAAATCAACCTGGAAAACTGATGAACTATAAACAATAAAAAAGTGTGGTTTGAATTTTGTTTATATTCATCTGACACTTGTTCACTGTGCATTATAGAATAACAAAGTTGTGTATTCCATATTGTGACATAACACACGTTTCTATATATATACCAGTATTTGTATTTACCCAACCAAAGGGGTGTGTGTGTGGGGTGGGGGGGAATGTATACTTGTGATATATTATTTATTTTTGTTTTTATTATTAATTTTTTGTTGTTGTAAAGCCACACATGCATTCTGATGAACAATAAACAATATTAATGTGTGGGTTCAGAGTATGCTTATTTTTTATTGACACTTCTGCCATTTTGGAAATCCATTGATCATAACAAAAATCAACTGTGGAAAACTGCACCCGACATTCAAAAATACAATAAAAATGTGTGGTTTGGCTTTTGTTTAATTTTTTTTAAGACACTTGTTCACTGTGCATAGAAAAACAAAGTTGTATATTCTATAGAGTGCCCTACATCAGCTTGTGTTTTTTTCTAGTAAAGCCACACATCTATTTTAATGAACTATAAGCAAAAGTAATGTGTGTGTTTTGTCTAGGCATAATTGTTGACACTTGTTCACAGCATATAAAAAAAAGAAGAGTTGTGTATTCCATACTGTGCCAGATAATGTACATTGGCACATATATATATATTTTACCCAACCAAAGGTGTGTGGGTTTTATTTGGGTTTATTAATCTGCTTGTGTTTTCTTTTGAAGAACTGTAAACAATACTAATGTGTGTTTTGCTTGTGTTCTTTTTTTTCTGACACTTGTTCACTGTGCATAAAGAAAAACAAAGTTGTGTATTCCATACAGTGCCATACATCTGCTTGGTTTTTTTTTGTAAAGCATCATATTTATTTTAATGAACTATAAGCAAAAGTAATGTGTGTGTTTTGTCTAGGCATATTTTTTCTGACACTTTTTCACAGTCTATAAAAAAAAACAAAGTTGTGTATTCCATACTGTGCCAGATAATGTAGATTGGTACATATATATATATTTTACCCAACCATAGGTGTGTGTGTTTGGTTTTGGCTTATTAATCTGCTTGTGTTTTTTTGTAAAGCCTCACATACATTTTAATGAACTATGTCAGAGCAAAAGTTATGTGCGTGTTTTGTTTATGCTATTTTTTTTAACACTTGTTCACTATGTGTAAAAAGAAAACAAAGTTGTATATTCCATACACAGTCAAAAAACACCCCAAAAAAACTTTAAGTGTAACAAAATCTGTCAGTCGATGTTTCACATCTTCTATACCCACTACCTTATCATTAAATTTACAATACCTCCATTTTGACCCACTAATTTAAATACCCAACAAACATTTTTTTTTTTTCAGGGAAAAACCATACAAAGTTGAGCCAACGAAAATAGCTGATTTCACAGTAACTGTCGGAGAGACTATAAATGTAATAACAAATGTATATTAAGTACGATTGATCACTGTAGTTTTGGCAATTCTGCTACAAATATTTCTTTTAATACCAACTTGTCTTGAACCAGATTTTACTTGAGGTGGCAATTTGTAATGTCAGTCATAACGTCACACTTTAATATGTAAGCAACCAGAGAAAAGAATATATTAGACTTGCCATTATACATTATGAAATATGTAATTAGTACTAGTAGTCAAAATCCAATAAGCATGAGAAAATATATATAATTTTGATTATTACTTATACTAACAAGACAAATGCAAACACATTGCTAATGTCACTGATACACCACATTATTACCATATGCTGACACCCAATAGCCGATGTTTTCTTTCATGCTGGGGTGTCGTAAAACATTCATTCATTCATTCATGATACACTTTATCCTCTAACAACGATAGATTACCTCCACTCTGTGTATATGAATGCGGTCAAACGAGAAGTTTAAAAACCACCACTGACATCCAGTCAGACATCACCAACCCCATAGAGTACTTATATTTGTGTTAGTCATGATAAGAATAAGTCACAATAAACATTACATACAAATTTTCTCATAACTTAATTAAACATTACGACAAACTGTGTTAGTAAGTATTGTATAAGTAAGCTATACATATATTAGCTAAGCACATGTAATATGTAGCTGTATTCACTCTCTATGCAAATTATTTTGTTTATATTCATGTACAGTACTGAGAAATATCTATGAACATTTGATTTTCATAAATAATATTACGAAACATAACATGAGGTCAAACAGAAATTTATATTGATGAAAATAATACAGGAACACATGAGCAGAGGACGTAGCCGGCTCATATCTATGTAATCAGTTTTACAGTCAGTCAAATAGACATCAAATGAGTACGTAACAGATGGCAGGAATTAATCTGTAAACTTTCACACAACAATCTGTGACTATTTCACAATTAGTCAAATTCATCTCATAAATAAATGAATTTGAATTGCATGATAGAAATATGGTAATATCTGCTGCAAGTACAATGAATCTCTAAATGATGATTTAAAAACAGATTACAAAAGGATGAAACAGATATTAAGCATCAATACAGAATAATGAAATGTGTACTACATGACATTGTATTCATTGCATTTCACCCGATTAAGCTCAAACTTGAGGACAACTTGCACCATTCTCCAGAATTACTTGAAATATTTAAGCACAGCAACTGTCAAGAATTTTTCAATGAAAATCTCAGAGTCAAGGACTGCAATGTGAGCTGCTCGACCGATCATCGTGTTGGCAGTGCTTGGTAATGCGTGGAACACATCGTATCGAATCAGCTTACAGGTTGGAGTTTCCACAATTGGCCGCAAAATATTCTCAACCATTTCTTTATACACCGATCCTGAAAAACCATCAGTGACATGTCAGATTTCTGAAGCTTATAGGAGCTACAACCATCTACCAATTGGTTCTTATACGTTCACCATAATAATATAAACACCTAGAAAATAATCAAAAGCTTTTATATATTTTACTATGGCTGGTGGGAAAAGTGCTACCACTCGATATAAAAATACATGTAGCTTCAAAAGAAAAATTTGTTTTTGCTTGTATGCAAATATTTATAGGTAAAAAAAATATTACATAGAACACAAGCTAGGTCAAATTCCTTCTAACTGTGAGAGAGGGAAAATATTACATAGAGCACAAGCTAGGTCAAATTCCTTCTAACTGTGTGAGAGGGATATGAAGAAATAAAATTTTATAAATTTTGTTTAACATGTTAACAAAGACTAAATCAATCAACCAAAATGCTACATATAAAAGACTAATTTTAATGTATCTCTTAATTCAATCTTCCACCATGGATTCCATTCCTTTAATACCCAATAAGCATGGTCAGCATGAAGTTCGTAACCATGCCAAGCCTTTCGTAACGAGAAGCAGGATTATCATAGTTTAACTCCCGACTTACCCATAGAGCTGGTATCTCTCTGTGCCTGTTTGCAGTACTCTACTCGAGAAGAGTGGTACGGCACATACCGATCCTGGTTGGAACCAACAAGCAAAACATGCTTGAAATGATCGAATACTGAAAAATAAAATATAATGCACAAATTTAGGACACAAAAATATCAAAATTATGTGGAAACAATTAAATTTTAACATTGAAGAAATTAGGTTTGCTCATGGGCTCCAAAATATTGATTCCAGTTGTGCTTTTTTGTTGATAATTCAATTAATCCCGAGGAGGATCGATCCGTTGACCTATCAAACCGTACATGGACGCTCTTCTGATCTATGCCCAGCTCCAACATAATGATACAATTTTTTTCAAGGAATATGGTTCAAGCGTATCATAAAATATTGTTTGTTTCCGGTTACCCGACCAACCCTAATTTGAACCTGCCAACCCTAAATGTTTTTCCGTATGTCCAAAACATTTTTTTAATATAACATCAATTTCCACGAAAACATTCCAAAACTATTAACACCTATCAACAC
>JAUTCZ010043322.1:0-12450 GCA_032273805.1 Melanodrymia brightae | reverse complement strand
CGAATACCACAGCACACATACAGACAATGTGTGAATGGTATTTAGTGAGGCTGTTTAAGAAATGTGTTGAAGATGGCAAACCGCAAGTGGTCAATCTATGACACGCGTTGCGATTCCTGAAGCAAGCGTACACGTGGGGAGAGGTGACATGCGCAACGTACAGCAACTGTTATCGGCATGTTGTTATTCTACCCAGTTCGGAAACTGATGCGGTGGATGATGAAGACGACGACATGCCACTGTCTGAGTTGTGTGACTTGTTAAACGCATAACTATATCACGAGTCTGGCACTAATAATGAGCAATGGGCTGAACAACAGAGAATCGCTCGTAACGTACTTTGAGACGAAATCTTGCAGAACTCGTTTGCACCAAACTGTTCGATCAGACAACAACTATTACGGAATACTTTGTGAACCATTAATTTTGTGTAAACGACGTTTGGCGCACGACACATGTATATAATTCTGACCCAAAAAAAAGGAGAGGTTTTTTAATTTAATTTAATTTTGTTATCGTTTTTATTTTGTTTGTGAATCAAGAGAGGTTACTCATCACGTACGATTCAGTAATCCGGAAATCCGTTAGTCCGGACGTTTTTTTTAATAACGGTACTGTCTGGACTGTATATATTTCAACTATAATGTTTACTTATTTTTCAGAGATCCAAATCTTCAGCTAGTCAAACAAAGAAGACCGGTTCAGAACGAAAGAAATCAAAGGTGACAACAAAAGGGTCAAAGTCGAGCAAGAGTAGCGGAATTGCGACTGTGCGGAAAGAAGACGAAAGAAATGTTTTGACGACACCTGTTGACACCGACAATGAAAGAGGTACATATTATGTGATATTCTATTCATGAACATAAATTTTATCCTTGCTGTAAAACACGAGCCGATTTCACAAAACATAAGTAGTTTATGACTCATTGTGCACGTAAATGTAAGTTAGAGATACGACTGGTTAGTAACGGAGACGTCATGGGTTCTTTGTGTTTTAAAAGGTAACACAATTATTGGAAGTTAACACTATTACTTCATCCATGATATTCATCAATGCAGTAAGGGCAATTTTGTGATTTTGAGGAAATCAAGTTTTTCTCCACGAAAAATTGTTGATGTTGTATTTTTAAACATTAGTGTATACAAAATTAAGCTTCCTGCAAAGATGAAACCAATTTAGATCGTAAGAGGAGATTCAGTCAAGCAGATTTTATATAAAACACAATCTCAAAAACAATTGCACTTACTGTAAATATTTACGAATATCCCGGCAGATTTCAAGGAACAAAAGTTTGTTTTCCTGTTGCAGGAGTCTGAAAGATGAACTAAAGACAAACTCATCTTTGTAACAGTTATTGTTTGACTCAAAATATCCGAATAGTGACTTCATTATTATGATTAAATAATGGTTGGTATTCTTGTTATTATAGGAAAGAATGAAGAGAAAAGCTTAAGTGAGGATGATGACCCAGAAGAGAATGTGGAATCAAAGAATCTGATTGATGGTGACCGACAAGAGGATAAAGATGCAAATGATCATAAGGATGATGATCCTGAAGTTGATAAAGAAGCAAAGGATCAGAAGGATGATCCTGAAATAGATAAAGCAAAGAATCAGAAGGATGATCCTGAAATAGATAAAGCAAAGAATCAGAAGGATGATCCTGAAATAGATAAATCAAAGGATCAGAAGGATGATGATCTTGAAATAGATGAGGAAGCAAAGGATCAGGGTGATGATCCTGAAGTGGATAAAGAAGCAAAGGATGATCAGAAGGATGATGATCCTGAAATAAATGAGGAAGCAAAGGAACAGAAGTCACATGATCTTGAAGTGGACAATGAAGCAAAAAATAAAAAAGCTGATGATCCAGAAGTGGACAGTAAAGCAAAGGATCAAAAGGGTGATGATCTTGAAGTATATAAGGATGGAAAGGATCAAAAGGGTGATGATCTTGAAGTGGATAAGGAAGCAAAGGATCAAAATGCTGATGATCTTGAAGTGGAGAATGAAGTTAATGATCAAGAGAAGCATGATCCAAAAAAGGTTAAGGAAACAAAGGATCCATCAAGGAAATGTACCACTCGAGGAAACGGACCACACAAAGGGAACAAAACATGCAAAAAACAACGAAGGTATTTAAATATTACTGTCTTGTTTTTATTATGCATTTCATTGTATCATTCCTATCCAAAACATTTTTCATGGGGATAAATTGATTAACTAGGATGTCAAAACTTTTAATATTAATTTTGATATTCGATATTCGAGTATGTGTTTATATCTCTATAATTTTCATTTAACTTGCTTCAAAAAAACTCATATACACAATCCACCCAGGCACTATACATATAAAGAGGCATAGCATGTTGCATTTAATATTCTTCTGAGAAAATGAGGTGGCAGTGAGGTTTGGTCACATGGCATTTAAAAATGTTAAAAATATTAATTGCACCAATCCTCAATTTCAAAGTCATCTTCTTTCATGGTGAGGTTTGAGGCTGGGACATCTGGTATAATGTTTGATGCTGGAATTGTCAGACTTTTGTAAAACACATTTTTTTCTTTATCTGACATGCTTGTTAATTTTTGTTTCCCCAACACATTTTCTGTCGGTTTAATCTACAGGAAAGAAAATCCAGAACGACAGCATATTAATCCAAAGTTGACGGACACCTCACGTCAAGTAATGCCGGTTCGGGAGGTTGGGAGACTTACAAGTTACGCTAATGACGTATTTGTGAGTTTTATCTACATACATGTTTTTTCTTCTTAAAAAGAACCTGTCACATTGGTTTGGTGCTTCTATTCAATTTTATGGTGATATATTCGTAAGAGATTCCTGTTATATATCCTGTCTGTTTTGGTATGAAAGCATTTAGTAAATCTAGATACTTTTAGTTTTACCTAAATTAAAAATGACCTTCTTTTCTTTTATTGATATACTAGCAGTGATTAAACTAGCTTTTATCAGTGTTTGTTGAATGTTGGTTGAATGTTGGAACAGCAAAACTGGACTAAGGCATCGTTAGTAATGTTACATTGGGAACAGGACAAAGACAGAGTGAAAATATGCTTCTTTGTTTAGAGTGAACAACCTGTTGAAAAGCTACAGATCATCCACCGGTATCGCCCCAACTGTAACGACATTCCCAACATCACGGAGAACGGCAAGGTGCACAACTACACTTGTCATGTGGGATCAGCCTTGCGTTCAAAGAATTACATTGATTACTACATGAAAGAAGGTGGGTATCACCGTCTAAATGTTTATACACAAGGATTTTCAAATATCGTCACTGGATTAACATAAAGTCGTAAGTGACATATTGTTACTTTGACACTTATGAGCTTATATTAATTAGGTGACGAATTATTATACCATTACCCGTTACATATGTCTGAACTACATTTCTTTTTTCTTTTTTTTTTCGCGATAGTTACTAAGACAATTTTAACATTTGTTTATATGATTGTGTTGTTATTCATACAGGGCTTCAGACAGGAAGAAAGGAGCATTCCAAGAGACTTCAGGAACTTAGGCAATCTAAGGTATAGCAATTATTAAACATAAAGGGCATAGAAATAATACAATACAGTACAATTCTTTAGTTCCTTATTTACATATTATGATGTAAATATAGTCTGGTTGCCCAGAACAAATAAAGTCTTAAGTCAAACAAAACTAACTGATAAGGATGATATGGCCAAACGCAACAACTCTCGCCACAAAACTGCATGGAACAGTCACTGAATTACTGAACACTGTCTCTTTTGTGGGAATGACTGGCCTGATGATTTGACTAATGAAGAACGAGAAGAAGAAGAATATGATGAGGATGATGATGATGATGATGATTATTATTATTATCCCATTTTCTCACATTCATTATAATACATTTATAGGAAACAGAGAAGTCAGGTGAAACATCTTCAGAGAAGCGTGCTGCTGTAGTATCAGAGAGAAGGAGGCAGAAAAACAGTTCACAAAGGTGATTTAATTCTTCACTTTTTACACCAGTCATAGCACACCTTCACAATCCTGCAAAATATCAGTTATTAAAACTTCTCCTTTATGCACATGGTTTTCCCTTAAAACTGGCTGCCAGCCCATTTGACAGGTCCAAACACACCAATAAAAGCACAACTTCACAATCCTGCAGAATTATGGATTATTAAACTTCACCTTTATACACAGGGTTTTCCCTTAAAACTAGCTTCTGGGCCATTTCACAGGTCCAGACACATCAGTCATAGCACACCTTCACAATCCTGCAAAATATAAGTTCTTAAAACGTCTCCTTTATACACAGGGTTTTCCCTTAAAACTGGCTACCAGCCCATTTGACAGGTCCAGACACACCAATGAAAGCACAACTTCACAATCCTGCAGAATTATAGATTATTAAACTTCACCTTTATACACAGGGTTTTCCCTTAAAACTAGTTCTGGGCCATTTCACAGGTTCAGACACATCAGTCATAGCACACCTTCACAATCATTTAAAATATCGGTTATTAAGCTTGTCCTTTATATGCAGTGTTTCCCTAAGAACCAGATGCTGGCTGAATTGACGGGTCCAGACACATTTTTGGCCAATCTAAGTCTTTTTATTTTTATGATTAATCTTATTTTATAATAAAATTTTACTAAATGATCATTAACTAAAATGAACACTAACATTGTGTCAACAGGATCGATTGTGGTATTTTAAACTTATGAGCATTGTTGACATATATATAGTAAATTTTATGATATGTTTGACTGGCCCCACGGTTTTGCATTTGGCACAGTGAACCAGTCACAGTTTTTGTCTGATATTTTGGTCATGTTTGTTGCCGTCAAAAGACATTCGGTACACATTGTCTCTTATACTGAGGGAATAGAAATGTACTGAAATGTTCCAAATGATGCTACCAGAACAAGTCAGAGCACACACAGGTACTTAATCATTGCTGTATGTTGTAGCAATTCTAGTTAATGAAATCAATCAAGCTGGGCCAAATTGTGCATTTTGACAGGAACATGTAAAATGTTGAGATGATTTGTATGTTGATGATGTTCAAATTTGCCGAAACAATGCATCGTAATGTTGTCATGAAAGAAATTTTATCTTTAAATTTTACCTGTTTATTGATGTGATATTATGTTTTGAGCTTTTTAATGTCCAGTTCATCACCATTACCTTTTAGCACCATCCTATGTCATTGTGTATGTCACATGCAGTAACATTCACCCTAGTGTGTGTATTCACTGTTAACTAAAACATTGTGTGATTTACAGGTACTAAAATGAGACATCTCAGGTAAAAGAAGTTAATACATTGGGTTTAGTTACAACTGCATCTGCTTCTTACATAGTCTTTGCTTCCTACAGTTTTGCCCTGTTCTTTCAAACATGTTTAAGCTAAAATGAGACATCTAAGGTAAAAGAAACGGATACATTGGGTTTACTTACAAATGCATCTACTTTTTACATAATTTTTGCTTCCTAGTTTTGCTCAGTTCTTTGAAACATGTTTAAGTTAAGGCTGCTTGCTTAATATTTTGTTTCTACAGTTAATATTAAACTTAAGAAATATACAATCCTAAAATGAACAGAAAAACTCTGAGACCCAGCATTTGCTGGTCACACATACATTTATTTATGCATGTATTTTGTTTATATAACCTCATAATGCTAACATAACAGAAGTAAGGTACACACCTTAACCAGTTAAGTGTTGCTCCATTGCAAAAGCTTTTTCTAAACCATAACTTCTGGCTAGATTATTATTTGCTTCTACATTACGAGTTTTTTTTTTATAACAATAGACTAGACTATATTCTTACTATTTGTAAAATCTCTTCATACCTATAACTCCTTTCTGTATTATTTGCTTCTAGACGAGATAATATGTTTAAATAGAGTTGTTTTTTTATAGCATTAGACTAGACTAGACTATATCCTTACTGTAAGCAAAACATTATCATTTTCAGAACTTCATGCTGTATTATTTCCTTCTAAATAATAATTATTATTGTTGAAGTTCAGATCCACCTTCTTTTCATTACTGTAGACTTAGAATAGTTATTATATGCAAAACATTGTCTTACTCAAAACCCCTTGTTATATCACATGTATAAACTTGAACATCTCAGCAAAAGTTAAGCACCACTGATTTCCAAGTCGGCATCTTTGGGACTGTTTTTCTTTCACCGTGACTAGTGGGACATTTGTGAGAGTTAAATGCATCAAGTATATTATTTTCAGCATGTAATCTTGATAAATTCCAAAATCATATCATAGAATAAATAAACTGATTTTGATTTTGACAAGTAATTTTGTCGTTACAAAATATAATCTGGAAACTGTTTTTATTGATGTATATAAACTGTGTGTGACTGTATGTAAATAAAATGGATGACTCGATTGTGTATTTCAGAGGAAAGAATGATCTCATCACCGCTAATCCTCTTGCCCTTGTAAGGCCACAGTCTTCCATATCTACCGGCTCAACTCGATCTACTTCCTATGGATACACCTCTTTATCCTACAACTCAGACTTTACGACATCGTACGACGTCTGCACAGACTCTTCATCAGCCTTTTCATCTTCTTCAGCGTCTGCTTCTCAACTCTGCTTTCTAACTCCTTCATCCAAGAACACATCTCTTCCCGATATCAAAACAGCCTGGGTTACAACTCCCAGATCATCCAGAGAAATGATACCCACCCCATATTCTTCCAGAGGTGATATTCCTGGAGGAACAAATGGTTTTCTTAATGGACATGATGATGACATTTCTTTGCAGTCATTTGATGGCAAGTTGACTCATTATGTGACTAATGGACAAGTGTATTATGACACAAGAGATTTGTATTCAAACTCCAATTATCCCAATCACGAAAGAAATTTGTTAATTCCATGCGATATAGTTCAGAACAGATATCATGATACTGTTGCTGAAAAGTTTACAAAAACAAGTAGTCAGAAACTATCATCATTTAATACAATGTACAGACATGGTGTAGCCAGCAGAAGCATTTTTAGTGACGAGGAGACATGTATGAACTATTTAGAGCCAGAAACATCAAAAGAAGATTTAGTGAGTGATAGAGCCACTACACCAGAGACAAATCAAAGCCTTGTAATGATGGAGAAAGAAGATGATACGCATTCCAAGTGCACATCTCTGCTGTGTGAAAAACATACTAACTCGGCTAACCGCTATGATGAATTTTATGATGGTAACATTGCTTCTGCGAATCCACTTGAATACAGAGGTGATGACGAAAACTTGCGGGCCGATGACCCTGACTTCTGGAGAGGAAACCTGCTTGAAGATAATCAAGATCTGAAGGAAGAATACAGAGGCTCTGTAGTAGGGGAGTCATCTGACACAAATGTTACCGCACAGTCTGGCAGGTTAAATTATTACAGACCTTCAGCATATTTCTATGTTCCTGAGGAGCGTGGAAATGAGCTAGAAGTTCTTGTTTCCTCAGAAGGAGATCCTTTTTATGTGACAGCGGATAATCCTGCTGTTGAAAAAGTGAAAATACAAGAAGACTTTGATAGAACGTGCTCATCTCCAAGAGGTGTTTTACCCACGTTAAAATTACGTCAACCTTGTTGGAGCAATGATAGATCCAGTGCTGGTATTACAGATCATATTGGTGACGTTACTGATACAGATATTCACTTGAAGCCTCAAAGAAATGAGGAATCATTGCCTCATGGAAGAGGCACCAGGAAAATGGAACATCAGACAGTTGAAGGTGAGAGGTCACATTCAAGATCTAGCCGAGCTTCTATTGAAAAAGAGATACCAATTGATCAGAATTTTGCAAAGGTTTATCCAGTCAGTATTGAATCTGAAGAGTTTGGAGCCAGTGAACAACTTCGATTAATATCAAGTAGGGCATCTGTAGAGAAATGCATTCCAGATGATCTACCGTTTGAAGCAACATATACTCCACGTAAATCAAACACCTCAGATATCCCAATAGAAAATAATGACCAGGCAGATGTGGATTTGCTAAGGGGCCCTGAATTTCATAGTGTTCTAGATTTTTCTGTTTCCCAGACCTCGCGAGCTACTGAAGGGGAAGCTCGGATTGAAAAAGAAGACCAATTGGATTCATGTTTAACCACTGATGTATCAGAATGCAAACTTGTATCATTGCTAGATTTGTCGACGATCGATGGGAAGAGCGAAATTGAGAAAAATAGATCAGGATCTGCTGACAGTCGAGGGACACTGCCTGGGAGTCTACCAAATCAAAATGAATTCAGTTTTGCTGAAAATAGTAGATCGAGTTTGAAATCAGTAAACATCTCTGATAAAGAATCAGATTATGTTCCAACGGTTAACAGATTAAGCTCCATATCTGACAGCACAATTGACAGAATGGATAATAGTTCAGAAAAACATACCTACTCTGTTGTCGAAAATGTCATACAATCTAAAAGGTCCAAGCAGACCATTGCTGGTGATGAATTAAAAAGTACCAATAAGAAGTCACAACAAAATGAACCAGATGACATGCCCAGCACCCAAGAGTTAAAAATAGTTAGTGTCTCTTCACCAACCTATAAGAAAAGTCATGAGCAGATTGACCACATACCAATATGTATGGAACCAGTTAAAGCAAACATTTCAGCTGTTAAAATTACAGAACAAAACAAACATGCAGACTATAAGAATGAAAGTAATACCAGTGAGTTCAAAGATAATGACATGGATGGTGATATGACTACAGAATATTTGGATTCCATAAACATGCCTGACAAGGATAGTTGTGTAAAGCAAGAACAGAATTCAACTGCCAGCATTACGTCCTTGAAAAGCTTTGATTTTGAAGACCTAAAACCAGGTACTATTCCATCTCCTTCAAGAAAAAGCTTGAAAGAAACGTTTGTTCAAACGAAAGTAGAGAGTTGTAGATCAGCATCATCAATGAGTATTGGTTCATCAAGAGGAACCGACTATGAAAAGGTAGACACACCTGTGATTTCAAGCAGAGGGTCTGACAGCCCACGGAGCAGTGCACCATCATCATGTTCCAGTAGAACATCAATGAAGAAGAAGCTGGTGCCACTGGATAGTAGTTTGTTGTCATCATCTGGTAGAGCATTGACCAGAGGTGTTGAGTCAAGAAAACGAAGAACAAAAAAACATAGATCATCTGATAGCAAACTATCGACGCAGTCATCAACAGAGGATGATACAAGTAGTCAGTCATTATCAGTATCTGAAAAGGAAAAACTTTCTGAAGTAAAGTCTAGACGTAGCCCAAATGATTTCCTTTCATCATCAGCATCTATAATACAAATGCCAGAAAAAGATAGCACAGATATACTGCAGACCACTATTGTGGCTGTAGACATCAATATACAGAAGACCATGCCTAGCAGTTTGCCAGTAGAAAAGCTTCCTAGTCCTGCAGGAATGCGAACACAAAAGGAATACAGGATCTCTACTGGCGTCATGGACTCGACGTTAAATGACAATTCTGCTTTCAGTACTACTTCAAGTGAAACGTCAGCTAAAGATGACACAGAAGTAGGTACAAGTTTCAGGACAACACCAGGTTGGAGTAGCACATCAAAAGATGGCATGGAGACGACTACAGCAGTCAGTACATCTTCTTCAACTTCGGCCACGCCGTCGTGTTCTGACCTCACCGATGAATCAAATAGCACCATCTCAAGGGGCATAGAAAAAGAAGTGGAATTTCTAGTTATAGATATTAACAGTGAATTACCTGTGACTGAATTTGCTGGTGTACAGAACCCAATCACTGAAACAGACACTCAATCTTTAAAGTCTGCTAATGATGTTCAGGTACGTCCAGTCGTGGAAAGCGAGCAGCCTTGCAAGAGTGAGAAGTTGACATATTCTTCACAAGAGATTGTAACAGTTGTACCTGCATTACATGAAAAAGTTGATTTTGTTCTCAGCTGTTCAGACACAAGCGTGTCTGCTCCTGTACTGACTCAAGATGTCGACTTGCCTGTTGACATCGTTCAGGGACAAATACCAGAACTGATATGCAGTAGAGGTTCAGAAAGTGGAGATACATGTACCTCTGACAATGAAAGTCGACTTGCAGATTCAGATTTAGTTTTAAAACTGCAATCGCTGCAACAAGAACAAAGTGAATCAGGAATGTCTTCGAGAGAATTAAGTCCACGAATTGAGAGCCGACCTTCTTCGAATCTGAGCCAAGCTTCTTTGACAAAAGTCAAAATTGAACACAATGAAAAGGACACAGTTGAAGTTTCCAGCATTGAAATAGAAGCTGAAAAAGAAGCCATACTACAACTGATATCATCACGCTCCTCTAATGAAGATATTGTAGGTTACCCGAAATCAACTAAGGATTCCTCCATATTTGAAAATGGAGAATATATCCACACTGAAGGGATGGTTATTGATATGAAAGAACGTGATACAGAGAGAGGAGACATTGTCAATAATGAAGACACCACTGACAATGCGATAACCTCTGTCAAAATGGAAAATGACGAGAATGAATTTCAAACAAAAGGACAAGAAATTGATGAGGTTCAAACAACCAGTACATTGGTTGTGGAGAATATTCAGTCAGAGCCAGAAATCAGGGGTGATCTCTCTGATCTTTCAGACAATGAAGACCAAACATCTCTCAAGTTGGTATGTGATGTGGGAATTATAAACACACAAGGGAAACCGATAAATATCCCAAATATTTTTGTTAGTGAAGTTGAAGAACCATTGTTCAAAGATGACTCAAATGAGCACGATGTCATTGCTTCACCAGAGATCAGTAAACCACTACAAGATGAACCAGAGCAAGAGATCAATGCCTCAACACAGATGATCAAATCTCCACAAATACAGGAAGAAATAATTCAAAGTGACATGTTACAATCAACAGAGACAGAAACAACTGGATACATTTTATCATCCTCTCAATCAGAAGTAGAGGTTATGTCACAACCAGAAGCAACTGAATCATCACAATCAGAAGTAAAGATTGTCTCACAATCAGAAACAACTGAATCATCACAATCAGAAACAACTGAATCATCACAATCACAAGCAAAGATTATCTCACAACCAGAAACAACTGAATCAGAAGTAAAGATTATCTCACAACCAGAAACAACTGAATCAGAAGTAAAAATTATCTCACAACCAGAAACAACTGAATCATCACAATCAGAAGTAAAAATTATCTCAAAACCAGAAACAACTGAATCGTCACAATCAGAAGTAAAGATCATCTCACAACCAGAGATAACTGAAGAAGACATTCTACAATCAAAATCAAGATTAAATGAGAAAGAAAAATACTTTGATTCAAAGAGATGCCAGGCCAATGTAGTAAGTGATGATGAGAATGATGTTCTGCAGATTCTGCCCATTTCCTGTGAGAACCCAGAGGCAATAACTCTTCTACAGCTATAGTTCAAACATGTGGAAAATAGAGTAGCGAAAAAAAACTCAAAGCCGATTATTATAAAATTTTATGAATTTACTGTGACACTTAATATGTTTTGTATTTTGACTTGGAAATTACTCAGGATCCGCAGGTTATTTTATATTTCATTATCGTCATGATGTCGTATAGTGCTGTTGATGGCTATATGTACATGTAGTACCTGGCCCCACTTATGCCCATTATTGTGGCTTTATCATTTTGCTGAAACACAGTTCACTTGTACACTACAGCATGTGAGATTTCTTGTCTTACTATAGAGTGATTCACGAGCTCATCATCAACATATAATGTCCAGTGGCCACACATGTGATATTATTTTATGTGTACACAACGAGAAGTTCTTTGTTGTAGCATGTTGCTGTATAGGAAATCCAGTTTTTAACAATAACTGATACATGTGTATTGATATTTTTTCTGTATATTTTAACCATGTTTCTGTATAAGAAATTCCATCTTTAATAATGTCTGATACACGTTTGTAGTGTATTGATAGTTTTTGTGTCATTGTATCATGTTCCTGTATAAGAAATTCCATCTTTAACAATGTCTGATACATGTGTACGGTGTATTGATATTTTCTATGTCATTGTATCATGTTCCTGTATAAGAAATTCCATCTACCGGTATAGCAATCTCTGAATAGCCGATGTATTGATAATTTCTCAGGTGTTGCATCATGTTTTTGTACAGAAAAATCCATTTTTAGCCATCACTGAAACATTTGTATTGATATTTTCTGTTGTATCATATTCCTGTATAAGAAATTCCATCTTTAACCATCTTTGATAATTGTGTATTTATATTTTCACTGGTGTTGGTCATTCTAGTCTACTGTACAGGAAATTCTGAAAAATTTAGTAGGCTATTCACAATGACTGATAGTACTTTCTAAAACAAACTACAGTGAAACCCCTCTAAACCGGACACACTTGGGACTGAGTAAAATGTTCGGTTTAGAGGGGTTTCCGGTTTACTG